>JAJEJO010000957.1:136578-180810 GCA_020662805.1 Glaucomys volans | reverse complement strand
GCGGTGCTGGGGATTAAACCCAGGGCCTTGTGCTTGCGAGGCAGGCAGTCTACCAACTGAGCTATAGCCCAGCCCACTTCGCATTTTTTTAATTCCAAAAAAGAAACAAAGATCCAAACACGGTGAAGGCAGGATTAAGACAGATGGGCATCAAGTGACAGCCACAAGGTTTGTAGGAGGTTGAACAGGAGGATTTTCATCAGGGAAAGGCCCTGCCTGGCGACAAGGGCCAACTGTGAAGTCCACTCTGGGGTCATCGCTCTGACAGGACAGGTACTTTCTTATGTGCCATTAAAGGCCGCAGTTTGGAATCAAGCTCAGGGGGGCTGCAGCAACCCCTGCCACGCCACGTCTTGCAGAAGCCTCAGAATCCTCGACATGAGCACAGGAGGGGCACTCCGTCCTAGTCCAGAGCTGGCGAAGGCCAGGAGACTGCTGTGGCTGCACTGACCCACCCAGACACACTACTTGATCCTTTCTTACACAGCTTGGCCTCTGAATCCTTCTCAGCCGGAGCCCCAGGCAGCCACCACCAAATGCACCCAGCATTCAGAAGGAAACCAGCCTCCCCCTCTTCTAACTCAGCCCTCTCATGTCAAGATGAGGATGCTGGCCAGGTTGGAGGCACACACCTGGAATCCTAGGGACTCTGGAGGCTGAGGCAGGAGGATAGCAAGTTTGAAGCCAGCCTAGGCAACATAGTGAAACCCTGTCTGAAAATAAAAAAAATAAAAACAGCTGGGGGTGTAGCTCAGTGGCAGAGGGACCTGAGATCAGGATGCTTAAGCCCAGAAAAGAGGAGACACTAGCCCAAGTTCACACAGGGAAGGGGCTAGAATGGACCCCCCCACCCCGAATCTTAGTTGGCTCTGCATGTAGGGTTTAGAAATCCAATGATTTTTTGTTTTTTTGTTTTTTTCCCCCAGAAGGTTTGGTACTGATTTGGGGGCGTTCAGTCCTGGGAAGAGGTAACCCAGCACAGGGAGGTTTTGGTGGAATGGGGGAGGGGAAGCCCACAGAAGCTTGGCTCCCTTCCCCAATGGCCTGGGCCGTCTTTGAGGGCTGGGTGACAGGAGATGGGGACAGGAGCTGGTGAGTGTTTGTGGGTCCAGTGTCTCCAGCTTGCTGTGTCTGCTTCAGCCCAAGGTGTGCAGGAGGGCGGGCGGGCGGGCGGGCAGGGGGAGCAGCTCGCGGGGCTGTGGTAACACCAAGTACTGCTTCCTGTTTGAGATTTTAGGACATGAGTCACGGAGGGGTTGGCCCAGCACACTCAGGGTGCTGAGGTAGGCAGGACAGTGGGAAAGACAAGGTTGCTGGTCCTGTTGGGGTTGGGCTGAGGGGGACAGCGAGGGGTCCTCTTGCCCGTGAGCAGCCCTGTAAGACAGGATGGCCCTGGGCCCCTGGAGGCCCCAGGTCTGGAGGAGCTGGCTCTGGAGCTGCTCCCAAAAAATATTGCACAGAGACCTGGCCCCTCCCAGCACACCCACAGCCAAGCCTTCCCGATGGTCCTCAGCCACGGCACCTGCTACAGCTAGACCCTCCGCAGAGTTTCTCAAAGGGTGTCCCTCAGTCACCCGGGGGCTCTTTGAAAAGCCAGATGCTCATCAGGCATGGGTGTGGGGCCCAGGAATCTGCATGCTTAACAGGGATTCCAGAAGATGCTTATGCTGGTCTAAGCGAGAGCACCATTCCTCCCAAAGGTCTACCAGACTGCCTGGCATATAGTAGGTGTTCAGTGAACAGCCTGGCCAGGCCCTCAAGGGTTGCCTGATTCAGCAGAGACGCCTCCCATTTGCAGGGGCACAGTCAACCACTTGCTGGGGTGTGAGATGGTAGTTGGGGGGGCTCTCTGACAGCCAAGGACTGCCCTGGGAAGTAAGGGGAGACTCTGGAGCCCCAGACCAATGTTCAAATACCATGCATGCAGCCCCTGGGCTGGCAACCAGAGGCCATCACCCTGTCTCTGCTAGCAATCCGCTGGTTAGCCACTGCAAGGAACAAGTGGCACTTTTGCTTCTCTGAGGAGCTGGAGGGTCCAAGAGCTGCACGGCAGGGGTGTCTAGGTGGGCACGGCTACTCTGATGTGTGCGTGGGACCCACTGGACGGGCTGGACCCTGAGCTGCCCCTGATGTGTTCTCTTGCCCCTAGGTCAGGTCTTCCAACCTCCAGCGCCTTCTGTATACACTTAGCTCCGTATTCAGTCCTCCACTCACTTCCATTTCATTGAGCTCCTCCTTTTGAGTATCTCCTGGTCCCCAGGGAAGCAGATGGGACCATGACCTGGAGGACTAAATAGTCCCGCAGCGGGACAGGCAGCCTGGAGGAGCAGAGCTCTTGCTCTGCAGCGGCCAGGATGGGCTTGGCTGTGCTGAACCCTTCCAAGCCGTCTGAGGTTCCATGAAACTTGCCGCCTCTGTGGCAAGACACTGCATCACCAGACACAGGCTGGTGACCCAGAAGAGGCTTCCGATAACTGCTAGTATCACAATTACTAAGAAAGGACTGGGACGTGCAAGCAGCTAATAACGAGTGCGAGCGTTCTGCCAGCAGTCTGCATAGATGCCAGGCTGGAGCAGGGTGCAGGGCAGGTCACAGAGGAGAGAGTGCGGCTGCGATCGCCAGACAGCAAGCAGACAAGGAGGGCAAGGGGTCCAAGCAGAGGAACCTGAATGGACCGAGGCGAGGGGGGGGTTTTCAGTTTCTCTGGGTGCCACGGGTGAGAGTGTGGGGTTGGTTGTTTCAAGTGTCCATCAGCCTGGCAGCAGCCTGCACCAGGACATCTCACCGAGGGGACTGAATTCAATTGTGAAGGTCGTGGGGAGCCATGGCCAGGTCAAATTTCTCAGTCTTGACATCATTGATGGCCATTTATTTATTTATTTATTTTTTGAACCAGGGATTGAACTCAGGAACACTCGGCCACTGAGCCACATCCCCAGCCCTATTTTGTATTTTATTTAGAGACAGGGTCTCACTGAGTTGCTAAGGGCCTCGCTAAGTCGCTGAGGCTGGCTTTGAACTCGTGATCCTCCTGACTCAGCCTCCCAAGTCGCTTGGATTACAGGCCTGCGCCATCACGCCCGGCTCGATGGCCATTTTTGGCTGCATATGTCTGTTTTGGGGCTGCCCTTGAATTGTAGGAGGCTCGGTAGAACCCCTGGCCTCCACCCATTGGATGTTCATAGTGCCTCTCCCTGTCCCCTACAGTGTGCCTCTAGACATTGCTGCGTGTCCCTGGGGTGGGAGAGGAGGGTAAAGTCACCTGCTGGTTGAGAGCTCCTGGATAGGGAGTGGCAGGAGCATGGGGGCCATGGCTGGTCCGAAGAACCAGAGCCTGGGGGCCAGAGGCCCAGTGGCAGGGGGCCTGGAACATCACTAGTGAGAAATGGCCAGGCCAGGGCCATGGCTGGGCTGGGGGCAGGGGTGAGCCATGTGATCCAGGCTGTGGCAGTTGTTAAAGGGACTGCCCTTGATATCACTGGGTTTACCAGATTCCCCAATGGCAAATATAATATGGTGGGTGTCAAGATCAATTCCCCATCCTGAGGAAAAAGTCCTGGGCCACCTGTGCAGGTCACACCCAGAGAGAAACAAGTTCCGCCAGGATTCGTTTTTGTGCATCTCCCCTAAACCAAGCCCTGTGGGAGCAGCCAAGAGACAGGATTTTGGGAAGGAGTCACCACTGTGCTGAGCACCCCACGCTGCCCTTGGTGGGAGAGGGAGGTGCTCCCATCATCTTGGGCCAAGTGGGAGGGCTACAGGGTCCAACCTGAGGCTTTCCAACCTGGGAGTTTGAGAGCAGGGCGCTGATGGGGGATTCCGGTCTGCTCTGCCCAGGCTGAGCCCCCTGCAGCTCAGGGCAGGCACACCTTTGGTGCTCCGCAAAGGAGCCTCTGGCTGGGAGGAGGCACTGTGGAGTGACAGTGCAGGGACATGAGTTGTGTGGCTACGGGTGCAGAGCCTAAGGCAGAGCAACGGTGCACCCAGGGAGGATGCCAGCCTGGGGCTCCGTCTCTGCCAATTGCTTCCCTGGGACAGAAGCCTGGGGATCAGTGTTCACTAGGAGCCAAGGCGGGTGGGTGGCGCCAGCAAAATTAGCAGCAAAATCTCCAAGTGCACCCAGAAAGAAGGAGCCAGAAGCTGCCTCCCCGAGCCTCCCGTGCCAGGTAGGTGACAACTTTGGCTGTCATGGAACACTGCTTCCTCTTCTCCCTAAATCCTCGCCCCTGGGCTGGACCTGAGAGGGTGCAAGAACCGTACGTGGCAGAGTTAAATGAGACATCACCATGTCCTCAAGCCTAGATGTCCCGCTGCGGAAGGGGAGAAGCTCCGCTTGGCAGGAGAGGTTGGAGCTCGGACAGCCCCCAGGACAGGGACTGCTATGGTTTGTCCCCTCTGCAACTCCTGTTGGAATGCAGTCCCCATCATGAGGCATTAAGGGGGTGGAGTTGATCTGGCTAAGGCGCTTTCAGGTGGGGCCTCTGGGAGTAGACAGCGGGCAGGGTACAGCTGCCACGGTGACACTGGGGCTCTGTAAGAAGTACACACAGTACACTCGCTCACTCCTTGTCTCTTGGCTTGTGACGCCCCGAGCCTCTCCTGCTCATCCAGCAAGGAAGCCCTTACCAGGTGCAGCCCTTCCACCTCCGACACAGAATTTCTTCTCCTTACAGTGTGACACGAGGCTATTAGCAACAGAAAACAGAGGAGGACAGGGACTGTGGCGGAAGGCTCCCACCTGGAGGGACCCACTGGATGGTCTTTAGCTCTCTCTTACGGGTCAGGGACTCCTCCAAACTGTTCCCACATGAGATGGAGGGGCCAGGACAGCTCCTGAGGCGTGTTCTGGTGGCGGCTGCACCGTCAGCCTGGCCCATGACGCAGAGACACGTGGCAACCAGGTGATTCCCCAGGCTCCTGACCAGGAGTTGGGATTTTCCACCCTTGAAGGGTCACTTCCCGGTTTCTCTCTCAGCACCTAGAAGTACCATCCTTGTGGTCTCCCTCATGGGGGTTGGTGACCTGAAGCAGGGCTCTCTATACCTCTATGGTGGCCTGTGTAAGCAGGCAGAGCAGACTCCTGCCATCCCACCTCCCAGCCCTCCATCGCCCCTATGCTGGGCTGAAAGGATGCTTTCTGGCCACTCAGAAATGGCCTTGGCGTTCGCGGCTGACACTCTGAGTGAGGGGGCAGATGGCAGGTAGGGTGAATGGTCAGGGTGAAATGAATCCAGAACCAGCCCTCCTGGCCTTGGCTTGAGCTAGCCTGGGTGGCCCCCATGGCTTCTGGGGGTGGGGGGACTTTCTCCACCAGCTTCTGTTTACCTGCCAGCTGAGACGGCTCAGGAAGGACAGGGCAGGGTCTGGCTCATCCCGAGGGTTCTATGAATGTTTGAGGAGGAACAAAAGAAAAGCAGTAAGAACAGCTGATGCTCTCCCAGGCCGACCCAGCCTGAGATTCCTGCCCTGGGGGACGGAGGCGGGAGGATCAGACTGAGGCACGAGTTTCCGTCCAGCCTTGGCAACTTGGCAGACCTCCTCAGAAAAAAGAATGAAAAGGCTGGAGAAGTAGCTCAGTGGTAAAGTGACCTGGGTGAAGTCCCCAGGAGGGAGTGGGGGAGGGCCAGCGAGTGCTTAGGCAGTGCCTCTCACCTTACAGAGACACTTTATAAACCTGCCAGATTGTGTGTTAGTACCTTCCCAAAGACCCTGTGAGGGGCAGGTGGTCTGGCTCCAGGGTCTACGTGAGCGAAGGTTCTAGAGCCCCTGGGTCCCCCACAACGGTGTCAGCTTTGGGGGATGCTTTTCCCAGGTGGTCCTACCCTGGGGAGGGAGGCTGGTGGGAACCCGGAGGGGTAGGTGCAGAGGGGGGAGGGGAAGAGACCCAGCCGTCCCCAGTGCGGCCCTCCACTGAGAAGGGTGGCTCCCCCGGGAGCGGGCGACAAGCGGGGGCGTGGCGGCGGAGCGGCTCCCGCGGCCCCCGGCGGCTTAGGGGCGTGGGGCGTGTCCGCGGCTGGCCCCGCCCCTGCCCTCGGGCTCGCGGCCCCGCGGGCTTTCGCTTTCAGTCGCCGGCGCCGGAGTGGAGCGCGGCGCACGCAGAGGAGGCTCTGGGGACCCCTCGGACCCGCCGCCACACATGGCGCCCGCCGGCCTCTGGGCCACGCTGGCCGTCGGACTGCAGCTCTGGGCGGCGGGGCACGCTGTGCCCGCCCAGGTGGGTGACTCGCGTGGCCGCGGGGGACAGCGCCCATCGTGCCTATGCCAGCTGGTGCGCGGTCCCCAGACTTACCGAAGGACAGGGAGGACAGGATCGCCATCCTGCTTCCTGGGACACGCGCCACGCGCCTGTAGGGACCCGCTGGGGACCACGGGCCGGCACACGTGCGCCGGGCTGGAACTTGGTTCTGCGCAGCCCCGCCTTCGGGGACGCACTTCGGGCCCTCCCCAGCGCAGCGCGGCCGGGCGTCTGGGCTGAGTGGCGGAGCCCCGCTGGACCCGGAGCTCGCTCCTCTTGCCCTGCGGTGCCTGCAGCCCATCTCTCCCGCAGGCGGCAGGGGTCTGTACAGGGGCGCTGTCCCCACTGGCTGCTACCCGCGCCCTCTCTGAAGACTTCCTCCCTGGCTGGTTTTCCTCTTTCTTAGAAATGCTCCGGCTGCGCGCTTGCGGGGGGCTCGGGAGCAGGTGCGTCGCTGAACTGAGCCGCGTCGCCCTGGCCAGAGCCTTCCCAGGACTCTCCTGAGAGGTCCTGGGGCCACTGCGGAGTGTGTCGGTGGGCTCTGGGACAGGTCAGGCCAGGCCAGATGCCAGTGGCTTCAGGGCCGGTCATCCAGCAAGGCAGAGGTGCTCTCCAAGGGGCCCCTGGAGAGTGGAGAAAACAGAGACTCCAATATTCAGTATTCCCATCACACCCAAGTAGCAGGGCCCAGCCTGGATGCGATTGTGGGTCCTGCTCTTTTTTCCCTGGCTGGTAGGAGGCGAGCCTGGCTTCACAGAAAGGGAGAGCCAGGCCCAGAGGCCTGCGTTTCATTGGATGGACATGGCAGGCCCTCTCTTCTCCAGGGGCATCCCTGTCTTTCTCCTGAGGTGTGCCTTCCTCCTTCCCCCTGAGCCCACCCTGGGGAACACTGGTGTGCTGACCTTTCTGTAGGGAGGCCCCTGGAGGCGGTGTTGGCGGCTGTGGTGATGTGAGGTGACCCCACCATCCAAGGCTAAGGAGTGCAGTTCTCCAGGGAAGAGGGGGCTGTTGGACTGGCACTGACCCACTGGGTACCAGGAATGGGCCTGGAGTGGCTGCCCCAGCGGAGGTCCAGGGTGGGCTTTGGGTCAGGCAGTCGCAGCTCCGAGGGCTGTGTGAGTTGTTGGTGGCCTATGGGGCCATCCTGACTGAGGACTTTCAGGTGCTGGCCTTCCTGCACCTGAGCTTGGGCCAGCGGTGAGCCCCCCCGCATATGGGCTCCTGGCAGCGGAGGAGGCAGGCCCAGGCCCTGCTGGAATTGCACTAGGGGTTTCCCTCCCTTCCGTGCCTGAGCTCAGATTCCCACCTCCTGGGACTGTGGCCACAGACTGGCCCTGCCCTTGCCCCTACTCCCACCGGTCCTCCTTGGCAGAGACCCTTCTCAAGCTGGAGTAGCTCCCTGTCTGCAGGCTCCCAGTGGCCAAGGCAGGAAGTCCCCACGCACCCCAGGCTCTCCCTCTGCCCACCCTGTACCCCTGAAACTGATGGCCAGGTGGCCCATGTATAACCTGCCTTTGTCCTTGCTGTGGCCTCCCCATGGTCCCTCCAGGCTGTTGGTTCCCGCCACCCTTCTCTGGGAAAGGCTGCCTGCGTCTCCCAGCTGGATTTAACTGGTCTTTGAATACATGGCCTTTGGTTCCTTTCGAGGACAGGTTACATTCTGCATTTTAACCCCAGTGTCTGGAGGTGTCCTGGAGTGCTGGCTCATGGTTGGCACACGATGGCTCCTGGTGCTTGGACACCTCAGTGTTGGGCACTCTGCCCCAGAATCACACTGGAACCTGCTTTCCAGCAACTCCTGAAAGATGGGCGCTGTTGGCTTTGAGAGATGCGGCCCCGCGTCTGGAGAGGCCATGGCATTTCCTGTCACTGAGCTGGGGGGCCTTGGGGGTGAGGCAGGAATGCAGGTGTGCCCCATGCCTGTATGCCCACACCGGCACAGCCAGGCTCAGCTCTGGAAAGAGCCCCCAGGAGACCCGCGTGGCTGCAGGCGTGGCAGATGGCTGCGTCCTCTGCGTGTGAATGCACCACTTAACTGTTTTTTTGTCCATTTGCCAAATCGGTGCCAGTGAAGCTGGGGGGATGGGGGAGAGCTTGGTGCCCTCTGATGCGGATGGCAGGGCCCCTGATGTCTGGGGAGGCAGGAGCAATCCCTGCGGTCTGCCCCCTGGGAGTCTGCAGGCTGGGGGGCTTCTGCTTGCCTCCTCGGCAGGGGCCATGCAGGGGAGAGGCTGGGGCTCCTGAGCTGGAGTGGTGTCCTGTGAGGACATCCCATGCAGGGGTGAGCTGGGGCACCTGCTGGCCCCGTGGACCCTTTCCTGCTTCTGCCGTATCTCTGTTCCTTTGTCACCTGCCTGATTTTCCTGTGGGGCATGTCTGTGCTGACTTAGGGTGTGACCTGGTGATCAGGCATCCCTTCAGAGGGCAGAGGCCAGGTGGCCAGCACCCTCATGCCCTGCCAGTCACTAACCCACCCCACCATTCATGGATGCCTACTCCATGCCCAGCCCAGTGCCTGGCTCTGAGGACCCCATGCCAGTCCTCCTGGAGCCACCTGCCAGTAGATCCCAGACCTCATGCATCTGGAGAGAGAATTTGCTTGGGATTCTTGTGTCAGAGAGTGGCCCTGACTCTTGTCCAGTGGCCCAGCCCAGTGAGTCCCTGGAGCACTGTCCTCCAGGCCTGGGTGACACTGTGGTCCTTCTCATGCAGTGCTTCCTAGAGGAGCAGCCTTTGTGTGTTGGAAGGGGAGGAGCTTTGCTGACAGCCTGCTGTGCGCCCCCCACTCCCTGGTCGCCCGTCAGCTTCACCCTCTGTTTTGCCTGGTGTGCTGCTTTCCCATCCACCTCAGGGCCTTTGCACTTGCTTTCCCTTTTGCCTTGTGTGGTCCCCACTGACATCTTCTGTTCTCATGCCCCCATGTCCTTCTGCTCCAATAAATCACCTGAGCCCCCTCCAGACTCTCTTTCCCCCTATCTGCTTTATTTTCCCTGTTTTTTTGTTTTCTTTTTTTTTGTACCATGGATTGAACCCAGAGGTGCTTAGCAACTCAGTGAGACCCTGTCTCAAAATAAAAAACAAAAAGGGCTGGGGATGTGGCTCAGTGGTAGAGTCAGCTCTGAGTGGGTTTGACAAAGGTCCCCAATTTAGGGTCCATTGGGGGCTGCATTTTCCCCAGGAAGGAGAGCCTGGCACCCCCCTGCTAAGCCTCTGCTCCCCAGCCTTCCCTCGCCCACTTGGTCCACTTGCTTTGGCTGGACCTGTTTCCTGGCGCAGGCCCCAGAGGCACCAAGAGTTGGTGGCCGCTTGCCACTGTGGTGCAGAGGCCCCAGACAGCTGGGGCTCCTGGGTTTCCTGCCTGGCTGCCCCTCAGAGGCGAGGCCCTTGCTGGTGCTGGGAAGCTGCGGTGTCCCCTGCAGGGCCCTGTCTGGGAACCCACAGGTTCAGGGAAGTCTCGGCGGGGAGGTGTTTTCTTTGAAGAGCCAAAGAGCCGGTGTCACCAGGAACAGGCACACGCCCCTGGGCCTGGTTCTGAGTCCTGCCTCCTTCCCAGCCAGTGCTCCACGTCTGTCCCCTCCTCTGAGCTATTGCCTGCAGGCCACCCTCCTCCAGGGCCACCGTCTTTTTCCACCATGACACCCTGTGACCTCATGACGGGTGGTGAAGCCACTGTGGTTGGAGCACTCGGCTGAGCGGGGAGGGAGGAAGTGTCCCTGCAAGGCACGTTCTTCAAGGCACGCAGGAGCGGGTTTCCTGCGGGCCCCCGGGGCAGATGGCCACTCTGTCTGTCCCACCTGGTCCTGAGGATGTGCCCACCCCTGCTCCTCCCAGCTCTGCTGCCACTCTGCAGAGCAGGAGGGTTGCCGTTGTCCCCTGCAGAGGTTCATGAGCAACAGACTGTGGGTGCCCTTAGCAGAATAAGGGGACCTGCCCACCAGCCCGTCCACACCTGGCGCTGGATGTCCCGGGGGTGGGGGAGGCCATAGGCCCCTCTCAGGCCCAGGAGGCCTTGCCCACCCCAAGGCTCCTGTCGAGGAGAGCAGGGGCCTCTAGTGACCCCGCTCTGTCCTCTGGAGCTGGGGCCTGGGTTGGCCTTGGCTCACTGGTCAGAGACAGGGCAGGAGTCCCCAGGGGGTCCGAGGTCTCCTTTGCTGCATCTCAGGATCTGTTTCAGTCTGACCTTGGCCTCAGGGCTGCCGTGGCTGTGGGTGCAGGAAATTGCTGAGCCTGATGGTGGAGGGCGGGGGAAGGGCTGAGGGGTGGCGGGCAGTGTGTAAGGACATCTCCCTGCTGGCTGCCAGAGGAGGCCTCTGGGGAGGCTCCCTGGGAGTGCGGGGCTGGCCTTCAGCTCAAGGAGAACTTGTCACTGGCTGGTTCCCTTCTCCTGTCCAGGCCTCAGCTGCCCAGCCTAGTGGAGGTCACCTTAGGATCCTAGGAGGCCAGGTGCTCACCTGGGGGGCCACAGGGGGTCAGGCAGATGGCCCCACTCTGGACCTGACAGTGGCTGTCAGGGAAGGCTCCAGCCTGTCCTTGGTGAGCAGGCCTCCCACCAGCATCCTGGCTGCTCGGCCTGTCCTGCCTCCCGCTGACCTGGTGACCCTGTCATCCCTGCTTGAATCTCCTGCTCCTCTGGGTTCATGTGCCCCCAACTCTGCTCCTTCCTGTCCTGCCCTCCCAGCTCCTTGGGGGTCCCCTCCCTTGGCAGGCATCCCCAACCTCCCTGTCACTACCCCGCGTACCCCACGGGTCCACTTGCCTCCAGTCAACTCTCACCCTCCTGGTCGCCTTCCTGATTGTCCCCCCATCATGTCCTGCAGTGCCCATGCAGGCAACTCTCAACATGAGTCCTGGGAGCAGGCGACTGGGTCCCAGCTGGGGGCTGGTGGAGAGGGATCTGCTCAGAGCTCACAGCAAGGTGTCTGGGGAGGTGTGGCCCGTGAGGGGGACCCAGGGGAACAGAGTAACCAAAAAGGCCTGTCCTGGCAGTAAAGAGATGGGGTGGTCCCAGGAGCCTGGGAGGGGACTCAGACCCCGAGATTTCCTTGAGATGGCCGTGGAGGGGGACTCTGGATGAAACCAAGGGACATTCAGGCAGAGGCAGCAGCAGGAGGGGAAGCCTGGAGGCTCCCGGAGCCAAAAGCTGCTCTTGGTCAGAGAGTGATGGGCGCTGACCGGGCTGCTCCCTGGGCGCCCAGCCAAGGGGTCGTGCCTGGCCCCAGGGCCGGAGCCCATGGAAACCCTGGAGGAGGGCAGTCGGGGATAGAGGGAGATGATGTAGGTCCATCTGAAAGGGACAGGAGCAGGAGATGGCAAGAGATGGCTGGGGGCCGCCCAGGTGGCCAGGTGAGGCTGAGGAGGCCATAGCCCTGGGCCTTGAGGAGGTGACAGCAGGGAGGGGTTGGGACATCTCTGTCACCACTCCAAGCAGTGCTTGGAGTCAGGGACCACACCCGACATCCTTGTACCTTGCCACAGAGCACAAAACCTGGGCCCAAGACCTGGATCCCAGCCAGGCTTCCTGTCTGCCCTGGCTCTTGGCTGAAGCAGCCTCACAGGCAGCAGGCTGGCCTGGGTCGTGTCCCCTTGGGCTGCCCGCCTGCAATGTTCAGCCCTTCCTGACTCAGATGCTCTTCATCTCCCTGATGGCAGCCGGGCCTCCACTGCGACAGCCTGACCTGGTGTGGCTGCACCCCACCATCGGCAGGGTTCCTGTGGACCTCAAGATCAAGACCCAAGCACCTCTGCTGCCCCCACTGTGCCCCAGGGCCCTGGGAACCTGCTGTGCAAGTGATGTGGTTTCTTTATTGCTTGAAAACGGTTCCCACCCATGTGGGGTCCTCGGGTCCTCCATCTCTGGGCAGAGGCCTCTGCCTCTCTCCATAGCCGAGGCCCTGGCAGCCTTTCCGTGGGAGTCACGGAAATGTCCACACCTGCTCACTGTGCTCTCGAGAGTCACCCCTCGGTGGCCCCCAGTCTGTAAAGGGAGGGAGCGGGACAAGATCACAGTGTCAGAGGGCAGAGGCAGATGGAGCTGCTGGGAGCCCCTAGCCTGCCACTCACCGACCGCACAGCCTCAGACAATTCGCACGGGATCTCGCCAGGCCTCCATCTCTGCATCTGTAAAATGGGGGCGTAGTGGCCTCGTTGTGTTGGTGCAAGGAGCTGGGGAGAGAAAGTGGTGGAGTGTGCCCAGCACCGTCTTCACACAGTAGGTGCTTTCCCTGGTCTGAGCAGCATCGCCAGCCCAGCTTGTGTGAGGGGCAGGCTGAGGGGCGCCCTGAGCCCTCAGAGCCTGAAGCACCCCACTGCCTCCTTCCCGTCACATCCCCTTCCTGCCTCAGCTGGCAGATCCCCCCCGGGGAGCTCCCTGGGGGCTGGGAGGCTGCCTGCTGCCCAAGGTACCTGGCATCTAAGGGGGTTTCTGGAAAATCAAAGTGCCATGGAGACCCCGCTGCTGTGTGGGTGGGGGCAGAGGAGCAGGGCTGCGGCTCTCGGGTGGCCACTCTCCATAGCCACTTCTTCCTCCTTTTCCAGGCCTGCCCCTTTCCTTCCTCTGTTTATACACAGAAAGAACTGAGAGCCCCCACTTGGGGCTTCTGGCAGGACCTCGATTTGTGAGGACAAGGGGCAAGTCACCCTGTCCTGTCCCAGGCTGCTCAGGCCCCGAGGGGTGACGTGGACTCCAGAACCAGGGAGACTGTGCGGCTGCCTGGCCCCTTCCTGACGAGCGGCCTCTCAGCCCAGCCCGGCCCTGTCCACCACTGTGCTCTCGGAGTCCCCTCGGGAGGAGGTGGGCAAGAGCGGGCCTGGCTTCCCAGGGGACCCGGCCAGACCAGTGAGGTCTGGTGTGCTGGAGCTTTGCCCTGGCGGGCCTCTGAGGCTCACTTAAAAATATTTTTTCCACTGCTGGGGATTAAACCCACAGGCACTTTACCCCCAAGCTGCGTCCCCAGCCGCTTTTTAAATGTTTAGACAGGATTCAGTAAGTTGCTGAGGCTGGCTTTGAACTTGTGATCCTCCTGCCTCAGCCTCCTGAGCTGCTGGGATCACAGGCATGTGCCCCTGTGCCGGGGCCCAGGCTTATTTATCCTCTGGCTGGCCACTTTCAGACTCCAGCCTCTGTGTTTCGGCCACCTGTCCACTCAGACTCTTAGCCCTCCAGTGTTCCTATGAGGGAAAAGTCTCTTGGGCCTCCCAGGCCAGCCTCCAGGAGGCCCACAGGAGTCTCTGAGACCAGGGGAGGTGGCTTTGCCTGGTCTCCATGTTCTCATCTGTGAGAACCGCAGCTGTTGGAGTGAGGGACAGTTTCCTTCCTTTTTTCCTTTCCTCTGTCCTCTGTCCATCTGCTACACCGTCTGTCTTCATTAACATTTATGCACCCTCCGCCACCTTTCTCCTGTCGGTCTCATCTGTCTCTTCTTGTCCCCCTGCCTCTGGCCCACACATCCCCCTGTTCAAGGTTAATTCTCATCAGTGATTTCTGAATTTCCACCTGGCTTGACAGACCGGACCTGCTGGACACGCTGACAGAGTGGCGTGCGATCCATTCCATTTCCTGGTTTACAGTGTCGCATCCCCCGTGGGCAGTGGCCGGGGATCTGAGCCTCCCCAGCTCAAGCAAATGAACGGGAGGCCCCTGGCTCTGTGCCTCCCAGAGGTCACTGCCACACACCGGGCACTCTGGGCCCCTCAGCTTGCAGCAGGGTCCATGAACTGCGAGGGCTGCCGCTGGCTCAGCCGTGCTCCGGAGGCGGCGTGGAGGGAGTGACCTTCTGTCCTGCTCTGCTTGGGGGCTTTCTGTTCCCCATTCTTTTTTTCTGTCCAGAGGATAAACAGGCCTGGCGCTTGCAAGGGAGGGCCGATGCCTCCTTCGTCTGGCGGGCTGGTGGGCTGGCGGGGAGACCCAGCAGCAGGAGGAAGTAGAGGGGGCCTTGTCACAGCGATGCTTTGGACCAGAAAGAGCTGGAGGAGGAGGCGCGCCGTGCAGGGGCCAGAGCCCAGACTTGGCTGGGCAGGGCCCTTCCGGTCAGGCCTGGGCCCCTGCCGGGAAACCTTCCCAGACAGAGCAGGACTCCCCTCGGCTGCCTGAAGCTGCCCAGCCCCAGATGGGCACAGCAGGGCGCTGCTGTGGGGGTGGGGGGAAGCCATGGGCGCGGGGCAGTGTCCCAGCTCCTGCCACCCTGGTGGATGCCGAGGGCAGAGGCTGCTCTGCGGGAAGACCAGCGTGGGGGTGGGGACAGGTGAGTGGCCTGTGCAGAGCGAGCCCTGCAGACCCAGGGCCTGCTGCTGTCCAGGCCTCCCCAGCCCTGCCCAGGTCCCCTGCTCCGCCCACGGGGCAGAGGGCGTCCAGCAGCAGAGCCCGGCAGTCACTGTGGGGGCTCCTTCTCTTTCTCCTTTTCCCACAGCTTCGTGGTCCCCGAGGTCCCCCGTGTGGGAGTGGAAGTCAGCACTAGTGACAGGCCCCGGGTGCCTAGGAGGGAGGAGTGCTGGACCGTGTGTGCCCCTGGTGTGCCCCCGGTGTGCCCTCGGGCACCCTGCACACGCAAGTTCCCGGAGGGCTTGGCAGTTGCTCTTTTGAACCCTGGGTGCCTCGGCAGGGCCCACGTCCCCTGCCCAGCAGGCCGCTTCTCTGCCGCCTCACCCCAGCCTCCTGGAGGAGGGCCAGGATCGGGGCTGGGTGATTCTTGCAGGGTGGGTGTGAGGAGGCTGCCGGCTGGCCACGGGGCCCCTGAGGGATCGGGGGATTTGCAGAGGAGGCAGGAGATAACTCGGGCAAGGCGTGGGGGAGAAGAGCCGCAGGCTGCAGCACGACCCCAAAGCGGGGTCGTCGCCCCTGGGGGCTTCCACTTGTCTGCCTGGAGCCACGAGGAGCCGGGGAGCTCAGTGCTGCCCACCAGGCCGAGCCGGGAAGACAGCTGGGTTAGGGAGCCCTTGTCATTCACTGCAGGGACCCACCAAGGGCCAGCCACCCCTGGTTCTGGGCAGGGCCTTGGACAGGGAGGGAAGACAAAGGGAACCCCCTCCCATCTTGGATCGTGGGAATTTGGCCCGATCTGCACTGACCATTGGTCTGCACTGCCCAGGGGTAGCTGGTGCTGCCGCTGACAGTTTGTTTATAGCTGATGTCCAGTGTGATTGATCAGTACCCGTGTTGGGTCGGTTGGCAAATATTTTGAATTTAATATCTCCCTTACTTCCATGTGTTAGGCACTAGAGTCAGAGAGGTTGAGGCCCTTGCCTAAGGCCACACAGCCGTAGGCAAGTCATGGAATAAGGAAAATAAACCAGACCTCTCCGACTACCCTTATCTGTGGAGGCCTCACCTCATTTAATAAAGGGTCACTGGACTCCTGCCAGCCACACGATTGCTGCCGGGGGGCTTGAGCCTGAGCTCAGCTCTGACCTACAGCCACCCTTGGTCATTCTGCTCAGGCCCTCGGGTGTGTGCGAACGCTCATGTCTTGGCTCGTAACACGCACACGCCCGTGTTTGCCCCCGAGGGCCCGCATGGCCAGTCTCCATCATTCAGAAGGAGGGGCAGGATGGGGTGTGTGGCCAGGGGCCCTGGATGGGGGCAGTGGAGACTGGCTGCACTTCCTGAGGGTCCCTCCGAGACCCGAGGGAGGAGAACTCTGGGTCTGTCCGTCTGTCCAGCTGGTTTCCTCTCCTTTCTCTTCCTTCTCTTTCATTTCTTTGCCGTCTCTTCCTGGAGGTGGCACAGGGGTTGAGATCAGCAGTGGTGAGGTCAGCAGGATAAAGTCCTTCTTTGTCACTGTCTCTGGGACCTTGGGCAAAGCGCCCTGCCCTCCCGTGCCTTGGTGTGCCACTCTGAGGTGGTGGCAGGAAGGGACCCTTCATCCTGTTGTCCAGAGGTGTGTCTCGCTGAGACGGGCACCTCCAGGTCTGCACCCGGGGCGGGGACTCTGGGACCAGGATTTAGTGGAGGAGAAGGGGCAGGGGCAGCAGGCAGAGGCGGGGGGCGGGGGGTGAAGGGTGGCCAGGTTTGGCCTGGCCTCTGGGGCTCCAGGCTGGGAGTTGCACCAGAGTTGGTCCCGTCTTGAGGCCAGGGACCCGGGAGCCCTCATCAGCTGACAGCGGCTATGGGGACGGCACCCTGCTGGCGACAGGGATCTGGGTGGGGCAGTCACCTCTGCAGCTTGAGCCCCAGAAGCCCTCAGAGTGGCAGCCGCTCCTTTCCCACCTCCCACGCGAGGGGGGAAGCGCCAAGGTGGGCCCCGGGTGTCGGGCGTGGGGGACGTGCACTGATGGCTGTCTTCTCCCCACTCGCAGGTCGCACGGGTGCCCTATGCCCCGGAACCTGGGAGCAGTTGTCAGCAGAACGAGTATTACCAGGAGACGGCACAGGTCTGCTGCAGCAAGTGTGAGCCCGGTGAGGAGCAGCGCCCGCCCACCTCGGGCTGGGCAGCACCCTGGAGGGCGTGCGTCAAGGGGCTGGGGGCAGAGCGCTGGCCCTCAGTTCTCACTGGACTCCTACTGCCCTGCATTGGCGTGGGCTCCCTTGTGCCCCTGGGCCCCTGCCTGGTGCTCTTCCCAATGCCCTGGCCCTGCTCAGTTTCTTCACATCCCTTAGACCTTGAGTGAACTGTCCGTCCCCTAGGGGCCAGCCTGCCCCACACTACAGGCCCCCTGCAGCTCTTTTTGCACCGGGGGCTTATGACCTGGTTCCTCCCTGTGTGCCCCTCCAGGACAGGGACTGTGCCTTGGTCTCCACTGAATCCCCAGCATGTGGCACATAGTAGGTGCTCGGTGAAGACCTGATTCAGTGAACCCATTTCCCAGATGGTGGACCTGAGTCCTGGCCCAGTGGGGAGAGCCAGGAGGCTGCCCCATGCCTGCCCTTCCTCCAGCTGCGTTTGTGACTCACTTGTAACACACCCACTGTGTTTTCTAAGTGTGGGGCAGACAGAATCTTTATAGAGTACCTACTGTGTGTTTTAAGAGCAGGACAGACAAAATCCCTGCCCTGGTGGAGGCTGCTTTCTAATAGGTGTGTGGTCCTGTCCGTCAGTATGTGCTGGGGTACGCAGAGCATAGTGGGGCTGGTGGAGAGGGACAGAGGGGACCTGTTTCCACTCCGTCTGGGGAGGTCTCTGAGGGGATGGCACCACGCGCTGAAGCGAGCAATATGTAGGGAACAGCAGGCCAAGCAGAAGTGGCAGGTGCCAAGGCCCAGAGGTAGAGCCTGCTTGGTGGGGCCAGTGTGTGTTCCCAGGGTGGGAGAAGGGCAGGGTGGCCCGGATGAGGATAAAGAGGTAAGCAGGGGCCAAGGCAGGTTCAGATTTTATATGGGTGAGAACCTGAGTCACCTGTTAACGCCGTGGCCATTTTAAGAGACAGCTGGGAAAGTGACTTTTTTCTTCTATTACCCGGCAGGGTCTCTTTTAGAAGTTGCTAAGTGATTAGTGTAGTGATGACCTTGGGAATGGTCAGAGTAAAGGCCCTGAGGTTTGCCTTGGAGTTCTCCCCGCCTCCTGCCCTGTCCCCGGGCCTCAGGGACCCCACGCCCTCATCCTCCCTAGGGTTCCAGGCCCGCCTGCCTTGCAGTAGAGAGAGCCTTGAGAACTGTCAGGAGGAAAGAGTCGGCAGCGCCACCCCTGACGGCAGGCTTCCGGGGCGGGGTTCAGGCATCTGGGGGAGCAGGGGCGCAGAGTCCAATGAGCAGAGAGTTGGAGGCGCCAGATGTGCGTGAGCCGCTGGAGCGGGAGCTCAGCTGAGGAGCCGCCCCAGCGAGGTGCCAGCCTGGGACTCCGGGGCAGTGGGTGAGCGGGGTGCTGGCAGCCCCCCTGAGGCCTCGGCCTGTTTCCTTAGGCTCTCATGCGGAACGGCTGTGCACCCCGACCGCGGACACCGTGTGTGCGCCCTGCGAGGTGAGCACGTTCACCCAGGTCTGGAACGTGGTGGCCGAGTGCATGAGCTGCCGCTCCCGCTGCGAGTCTGGTGAGTGGGCGTGGGGGCGGCCCCAGACCTCCCCTGGCACCAGGCACCAGGCGGCAGGATCACCCCGCCAGTCCTCATCCCCGGGGCACGTGTGGCACGGTGCGGCTCCACATGGCCCTCCCTCCCTGCCTCACCAGTTCCTCGTCACCGTCCCTGGGCAGGCACTGGGGGACAGCGGTGGAGACGGGGCCCACGTTAAGGCTGAGGAGGTGCCTTTGCTGCCCTGAGTCTCTGTGGCCAGGGTCCCTGTGCCCGCGTCGAGGGGTGTGCCTGCCTCCTGGAGGCCAGCGCCTGTGGGCTCTGGGCTGGCTGCGGGGGCGGGGGGCGTGGCGGAGCCAAGCGTGACCTCGCTGCCCCGCCCTCCTCCAGGCCAGGTGGAAGCTCAGGCCTGCACGAGGAGGCGGAACCGCGTGTGCACCTGCAGGCCCGGCTGGTACTGCGCGCTGCCGCATCAGGACGGCTGCCGGCAGTGCCTGGCGCTGCGCAAGTGCCGGCCCGGCTTCGGCGTGGCCAGGCCAGGTACGGGACCCTCGGGCCTCTCCTCCCAGACGGCTGTGCGGGCACAGGCCAGCCCGGCCGGGGCGTCTGTCCATCCAGCCTCCCTTCGTTCTTCAGCACTCCTGATTAGGCCCCTGCTGTGTCCCAGGGCCTGAGTGGATGCAAGTACGCCCTGAGCTACTGGCACGTCAGGCCATCGCAGGGGGGTGGACCCAGGTGGCCCTGGAGGCCGGCTGTGTGTGTGTTTATGAAGGTTGGGGGGGTCGGTCGGAGGTCCTTGGGCCCAGGCCCCCGGGGGCCCCAGTGCAGGGTCCCCTGATCCATGGCGGCTTCCAGTTGTTGACAAGCTCCACTTTTCCCCTGAAGGAACTGCAACCTCAGATGTGATGTGTGCCCCTTGTCCCCAAGGGACGTTCTCCAACACGACTTCATCCACAGACGTCTGCAAGCCCCACCGCACGTGAGTGGCTGAGTCCCTGGTTCTGGAGCAGAAAGGGGCTGTCCCTGGGTGATGGGGGCCTGAGACACTGCTTTCCCCGGGGCAGGTCCTGGGATAGGCAGTGAGCAGGACCTTGCCTAGGAGTCAGGGCTAGAGGGTGCGTGGCAGAGGAGGGGTGGGGGCAGGAGCAGGCGGATCCTGGATACTCCTGGCTGCGGGGACCCTTGCCAGCCAGACTGGCCCCCGTGAGTGAGTCCGGCCACCCCAAGCCACTCGGCCTCCCTGGCCTCTGACGAAGTCCCCTCCCCCCGCAGCTGTAGCTCGGTGGCCGTCCCTGGCACTGCAAGCACAGATGCAGTCTGCACATCTGTGTCTCCCGCCCTGGGAGTGTCCCTGAGGACAGGCCACACTTCCCGGCCAGTGTCCACGAGATCACAGCCCAGGGAGCCGACGCCAGGGCCCAGCGTGGCTCCATCCACCTCCCTCCTGCTGCCCGTGCAGAACGCAGATCAGACAACTGGTAAGTCACAGGAGGGCCCCCCCCTTACTGAAACCCACTGTGGCTCAGACCCCACGTGGGTCTGTCTTGGGGTGCAGGTGGCAGCAGAGACTGGGTTCCTCCCAAGGCCTGATGATGTCGCTCGGAATCCCTGGGTGGGGTGCCACGGGCCAGCTGTTCGCCCACCGTGAAGCCGTCTCATAATCCCTGTTTCTGATGAACCCATGTGGTCAACAAGGCAGTGACTGGCCTGGTCACCTTGTTGGCTTCCCTTACGGGGTTAGAACTGCTCGGGCCAGGGGGCTCAGGCGTGGCCCTCAGAGTGAATGTGGCTCACAAATAGACCACTGTTTGTCATTGAACTTGAGGACCTCAGGCCTGGTCTGGCTCCTCCCGGGCAACAGCCCAGCCACCTGGGTCCCGGGCAACAGCCCAGCCCAACAGTGGAGTTGGTCCTTGTGGTCCTCTGAGTGCCTCCCTTCTTCCTAGGATGGACGGTAGGGCTGGTCGTCTTGGTACTGGTGATAACGATGGGAGTGACGATCTGCCTTGTCTTCACCCTCATGAAGTGTAAGATTTCCTCCTTCCTGGTGTCACTCACTCAGTTGCTCAGGACACTCTTCTGAGCCTCTGGGAGTCCAGCACTGGGCATGCCTCACGCTCAGATGGATCTGGACGCCAGATCTGGAAACCACAGTCCCTGCTCTGTGGGAGCCTAGGGCCTGGGCAGAGGGCAGTGCCGCCAGCCAGTGGCTGACAGGCCAGGGCATCTGGGGTTCCCATCCAGAAAGCCTGGGGGCACCCGGCCACTGGGTGAGAGCATGCCCAGGAGAGAGAGGGCCCTGGGAGCAGGAAGGGTGGGCGGAGGTGGCTGCCAGTGGTGTGGGGTGGGAGAGGAGTGGGACTGGCCCTGCTGGAGAGTCGGGGCTCTCTGTGGAGGGACGTGCCCCTGACTTGTCCCTTCTCTTTGTAGGGAAGCCCTCCTGCCTGCAAAGAGGAGCCAAGGTGAGTGTCCCTCTGCCCCCTCCTCTGGTCTCCGGGGCATGCTGGGTTGCAGTTCAGAGACAGTGTGTCCTGTTCTGTTGTCCAAGGCCCGGAGGTCCAGAGCCCCAGGTGGTCTGTGTCTGAGGTTTACATGAGGCTGTTGAAATCACACAGACCAGTTTCATCTCCTGATTTGGCCAATGAGAAAGTTGCAGAGAGGGAAAGCGACTTACCCAAGGTCACACAGCAGTGCCCTGGACTCGTAGCCCAGTGCTCTCTGCCCTGCCCTATAGCCTTTCAGTGGGGACCAGATGGTTTCTCATGTCCCCACACTTTGCTTTTTCCTGCTCCAGTTCAGGGACACTGCCAAGAGCTGCCTGGTAGCAGAGAGAGCAAGTGTCCCTCCAGGGTGTACCCCCTTTCTTGACTAAGTGTTTCCCAATGCTCTGCACTGGCCCGGCCTGGGTGTGGTCCAGGAGGCCCGCTTCCCCTTCCCTCTGCTGAGCGCGAGTTCCTTGTGCACCGACCATTGTGTGGAGCCCGTGGCGGGCGGGTGGCCAAGCCCTGATTTGTGGTGTTTTCTTCTTTCTGTGGTGTGAACACGCCGCCCTGGCAGCTTCCACGGCCACCCTAAACCTGACGCTGGGAAGACACATGTAGGCCCGCGCCAGGGCCACCCACCCGCGACCGAGCCCGGGCCAGGCTCTCTGGCTGGGCTGGGTCCTCCTCCTCCCCGCAGGTGGGCCCACCAGCCTCCCCAAGGAGCCTGAGACTCCAGCGCTCCCACTGCTCCTGGGTCAGGTTGTTGGGCCCGGGCGGAGCCTGGGCTTGGCCTTCACCACCTGTTCTGCTGGGAGACGCCCACGCTGTTCCTGGGGTTCTGCTTCCCCACTGGACCTGCCCTTGGGGTTGGCCACCCTCCGGGAGCCCCTGCCCCTTGCTGAGCTGGCGCCCACTCTGCCACCCCTCGGCTGGCTGGCAGCAAGTCCTGCTGGGAGCCCCGTGGGGGACACTCCCCAGGGAGGCCACTGGGCTAGATGAGCCGTGAGTCAGCCCCGCCCGCTCCTCCAGTGCATGGGAGCCATTGGCTTCCTCTGCTTAGAAGAGCAGCTTCTCCACACATGGGAACCCACCCGCGACCACCCAGACACACGCGGGGCGCAAGCCGACTGGGTGCTGAGCAGCTGCTGGGCACGGTGCTCAGCATTCTTTTTTCTCACAATCTTGCTGCAACACACAGGTTACATGATTATTGCCCCACTTTTATAGCCCAGAACACTTGGCCCAGAGAAGTTAAGTAACTTTCCCAAGCTGGCACAGCTGATGACCTGGGTCCAAGCCTAGGTTCGCCTCTGCTCCCCGACACACAGGCTGACGGTGCTGCTCCAGGCATGCGCACCCCGCCTTGCACACGCAGACACCCTCCGCCTGTAGATGCACCCCACATGCTCAGACAGGCCTTGGGAGCAGTGTGCTCTGGTGGGGTCTCCGTGCTGGGCAGTGGCCTGGCTGGGAACTGGGTGGGCTGGGACCCTGTGCTTTTGTTTAATGAACCTCCTAGGACTTCTGCTGTGGTCCAGCCCAGTGGTTGGGACTCTGGGGACATCGTTCCTGAACTTTGCAACTTGTGACTTTGCAGGCGGGAGGAGGCTGTGACCTTTAGGTTTCTCTGTTCCACCTGCCTCCAGCCACCAACAGAAGCTGCGGGGAGGGGAGCTGGGGGAGAACCAGGCCAGAAAATCCCTTCCCCAGAGGCTGTGAGGAGTGACATTCGTTGCTCCCTGTCACCGTCCAAGCTGGGGGCAGGGCTGCAGGATGGGGTCAGGCAGTGGCCAAGTAGACCATGAACTTGAAGTGCCTTCTGTCTTTACAAACCTGGGGAACCTGGGCCAGCGGGGCCTCCTGATGCTGAGTGCTGGACTCGCCCTGGGGGGCTGCTGTGGCCTCATGGGGTCAGTTGCACGGTGTCCTTCCAGCCCAGAGGCAGAGGCTGTGGGCTGGCTGGCTTCAGGGAACTGAGGTCAGGGGCCCCTTTGCCCTGGTGGGTGGGGCTGTGGTGACTGGCCAGCCAGGAGCAGCCCCAGGGAGGGACAGCAGTGCTCAGGCCACGTCTGGAATTGTCTCCTTCTGGAGGGAGACCTGAGGTTTGAGTCCCCTGTCTGCCGCCATTGCAGATGAGGACAAGGACTCCCTGACCCTCCCTCTGTCCCTCCAGGGCTGGGCGTGGCCACCAGCCTTCCACTCTACTCCGCTCATTCTACCCAGGACCCTCTCATCCTGGGTGGTCAGTGGAACCTGGCCCTGCTATCTCCTTGTTTTCTGGGGTCCAGATTCCCCAGAACTTGAGGCAAGGCCCTGAGTGCCTTCCAGTCAGTGTGGACAGATGGTGACCTTGGTCTGGGATCTCCAGATGGCCCTAGCAAGCATGTCTGGAAGCAGGGAGCTTGTCTTGAGCCCCCAGAGCTGCAACCCCAGACACCCAGGAACAGGCATCGTGGGCTTTGCCCAGCTGCATCTTGGCCTCGCCAGGCCCTTGGGCAAGTGCAAGTGACTCGTTTCCAAACCCATAAGGCAAGGGTGACACTGAGTTGATGGAGGAATCCGTAGTTATGCTGTCTGGAGGTCTGGTGCACCCAGATGCCAGCTGTTGGCTTATTGTTATTATTTGTGGGGGGTACCAGGAATTGAACTTTGGGACACTCAGCCACTGAGCCACGTCCCCAGCCCTATTTTGTATTTTATTTAGCGATCGGATCTTGCTAAGTTGCTTAGCACCTTGCTAAGTTGCTGAACGTGCGATCCTTGCTGGCTTTGAACATGCGATCCTCTTGCCTCAGCCTCCTCAGCTGCTGGGATTACAGGCGTGCGCGACGGGGCTCAGCTTATTGTTATTCTATAGGGAAGACATTAGGAGTCACGGAGCAGCCTGGGGGAACTATATGGGAAGGGGCGCTGAGCGGGGCCTCTCGGGGTCCCCAGTGACGGGCTCCCTGCACCGCGCTGATTGAACACAGGGTCAGCAAACTTCACTGCAAAGGGCCAGGTCCTAAAAATAGAAGCTTTGCGGATGGCATGGTCTCCGTGACGATGCCTCAAACCTGCTTTTGTAAGTCCAAAGCCAGCTCGGTGAGCGCTACTGTGTTTATAGATGCTAAAACTTGCACTGCACAAAATTGCCCTAAGCAACTCAGTGAGACCTTGTCTCTAAATAAAAAATAAAAAGGTCTGTGGATGTGGCTCAGTGGTTAAGCACCCTGGGTTCATTCAGTCCCTGGTACCAAAAAATACAGACATACGTGCACGCATGGGAATTGTTCTCAGCTCTCAGGCCGTATGGGATCAGCAGCAGGCTGGGCCGGGCCCGCAGTCCTCCGTCTGCTTCTTGTGTGGGGTTTACTGCACCCTGTTGAAGCATGTTCAGATACTCAGCTGTCTGATTTTCCGATAGCCCTGTGACTGGGGTTCTTATTCTCACCTCAGAGATGAGAACATGGAGGCCCAGAGGGGTTCGGTGACTTGTCTGTATGTGCACAGCGAGCGGTGGCAGGATTCGCACTGTTTGGATCCATAGTCCGCATGGGCTATACCTCCCCGTGCCGATGGGTGGCCTTAGGGAAGTCGCTTTCCTCCATGTCCTTGTTTGGTGGAGAAGGCTGCGTGCCCCTGTCCTCCTCTGGCTCAGCCTCCAGCTCGGCTCAGCCTCCAGCATGACGGGGAGATGCTAATAATAGAAGCACAAAACCCACAGAGAGTCACACCTCCCAGAGAGTGCTGTGTGTGGAGAGAGCAGCAGCAGCAGCGGGCTGGGGGTGGCACTGACTGAAATGCTGAGCGAGTGGGGAGGAGGGAGCCAGCCGGTGGGCTGACTGCTCCCCCTCCCCCACCAGCCTCACCTGCCCCCTGAGAAGGGCCAGAGCGTCCCGAGCCTCGAGCAGGAGCACCTGCTGACCACGGCGTCCAGCTCCAGCAGCAGCTCCCTGGAGAGTGGGGACAGGGCCACGTCCAGCACGCACCAGCCGCAGCTGCCCAGAGTGGACAAAGCCAGCGAGTGCAGGGAGGCCCAGGCCAACTCCGGGAGCCCAGGTAAGAGGCCCCCCAGCTCCTCCTTTGTGGAGAGGCTCCTCCACCTGTGAGGGGCTTACGCCCAACAAACCTTCACGAGCCGGAATCATCCAGGTGAGAAAGGAGCTCAGTAGACCTTCCCAGAACCCCGCCTAGCACACATGCTCCCCGGTGGGTTGTTTCCCTGTGGTCGAGCAGCTCATCAGGCTAGGGGCTCCTGGTGAGCCAGGATCACCCTCGAGTCCCGGGCCCAGCGCTGGGCCTGGCCGATGGGGATGATGGCTTTTGATCAAGGCTCTTGGTACATCAGGCACCATACTGGGCATGTCACGTGGTCAGATTGACTTGTGTACCAGTTCTGAGAGCAGTGACCATCCTTATCCCCATTTTATAGGTGAGGAAACTGAGGCCCAGAGAGGCTTAGCAGCCTGTTCAAGGGCACACAGCTAGCACACAGAGGAGCCAGGAGCCACCCCTGGGCTTTCAGGGCTCTACTCACTGCAGCGTTTTGTGGGGCCCCTTGAGCCTGAGGCACCAGGACTGTGGGGACCTTGTCCCGTTTGTACAGTCTGTGTTTTCTCCTGTCTGACAGGTGCCCCAGGTTGGGGTCTCCAGTGTCCCCACTGGGTGCATCCATGGAAGGCTTACCCCAGAGCCCTGGGTTCCCCAGGGTTGGTTTTGCAGTGTCACGGGGATGGTGACTGGCCTATGTCTCCCTCTCACCTGGCCAGTGGGGCCACAGGCCACGATGTGAGTGGTCATTCCCAGGCCTGCCCAGCTGCTCAGGCCGGGAGGATCCGAGCAGCCGTCTCAGCCCCACGGCCCCGGTTTCCTCATCTAGAAGTGAGCGGCCACCTCCTTGGCAGGGCTGGTGAGAGATGAGTGGCCCTGGGTCCTCTGGGCCACCTCCAGGTGGGGACTGAGGGCGACAGTCACCGCGGACCCTTGCTGCTCTCGGCTGCCATGCCCTGCCTCTGGCTGCTGCTCACGCCACCCTTGCCACCCGACTTCCCTCGTCTCCATCAGTGCCCGCCCCTGTCAGGGGGAGTCAGCGCCTCTGGCTGCCCACCCCCAGTGCCCCTGGCGCCAGCGTGAGCACCCCCTGGCAGAGGCCCTGGCCGGGCTGGCACAGGACAGGTGGCCTCAGTTTCTGTCGAGGGAGTGAACGTGCTCTAGGCACAAACCCGCGGTCTTTGTCCAACCCGCGTGGCTTCCTCCTGGGCCCGGGGCCCCCCCACCCCCGCCACCACACCGGCCTGCCTTCCTCTTTCCCTCCGCTCCGTTCCTCCCCTCTGGCTTCCTCTGCCTCTGCTCTCCCACCGCCCCCTCCCCTGGGGAAACGTGCAAACCCTGGAGCTGCGCCCCATCCACCTCCACACTCTCCTTCATCTGCAAAGGCATGGTGACTTAGGGTGACATTCATCTGCAAAGGCATGGTGACTTTGGGTGACATTCATCTGCAAAGGCATGGTGACTTCGGGTGACATTTGGGTGCTTTGGAGGCTCAGAGTAGAAATGTCTTTCGGCTCCACGAGTTCAGCCCTCCCTCTCCTGGCTTGTTTGGGGTTGTTCTGCAAAGAGCAGTTGACCCCTCCGTCCTCCTCTCAGGATCCCCAGGGTCCCCCCAGTTCCCGAGGGAGTCCAGAGTGCCAGGCTGGATGGGGCATTGGAAGACAACTGCTGCCCCTTTGTCTGGGCTCCCAAGAGGACAGTAGCAGCAGCAGCCATGGCTTCTTGAGGGGTGTCATATGAAGCCCCTCGCGTCTCTCCTCTAGCTCCCTCATCATCGGTCCCTCACCAACTAATCAGGAAACTCGATGCCCACAGGGCCGGGCAGGAGGCGGGGCAAGCTGCCCCTGAAGTCCTTCCTGCCACTGCTTCAGGAATGTGGCTTCCACATGGCCCGCCGTGGCCAGGGCTCCTGCATGTGGCTTCCAAGGGAGGCCTTATGTCCACATGATTTTTGCCCCTTGGTGCTGGGGATGGACCCCAGGGCTTCAGGGGCTGGGCTAGTGCTCTAGGCTGAGCTCCACCCCAAAGCCAAAGTTCTGAACTGCCAATGGCTGAATTTTAAGTGGCAGTAGCCAGTTCACTTAAAAATACAGCTGCTCCCCAATGGCCTACTGACCTCATCTTCTTCGTTCAACACTCCTCTCTGTTACAGGCATGAGGGACATTGCAGGGGACAGTCAGGAAGTCCTGCCCTCCTGGGTTCAGGGTCTGGGGCTTGGGGGAGGGACCCAGGGAGTGATGGGCAGTATGGAGGGTGAATGTGTCTCTAGGAGGAGGCCAGGGAGGCTTCTTGGAGGAAGTGGACTTTGAGCTGAGTGGGGCCTGAGGAGGGAAGCGCTCTCCAGGCGGAGAGGTCTGGGGGCTCCAGGAGGGACAGCAGGGGGCTGGCCGGAGGGAACCCAGGGGAGATCTCGGAGCCCGAGGCCGGGAGGGCCATGCGGGGCTGTGGCCATTGCTGGCTTGAAGGGGCTGGCTCTGGATGCTGCACACCAGACTGCAGAGGGCAGGTTTGGAACCAGGACCCCAGGGCAGTGGTTCACACCAGTCCAGGGGGATCAGTGGCGGCCACCCAACAGCTGTAGGGCAGTTCAAGTAACCTTTGAAGGTGGTCCAGGCAGGGATTGCTTATGGATTGGTCATGGGCTATTAGAGAAGAACCCGGGGCCCTGGGTCTATGGGCTGGGTGGACGGGGCAGTGTGAACTGAGACGGACAGGAGCTGGCTGGATGGGAGAGGAGCCCGAAGTATCCGGGTGTGGGCTCTGCTAGGGAGCAGGACATGACCAGTGTTCACCACCAGGTTCTCTGAGAGTGTCACTGTCCCCAGGATCTGCCTTGGCCCCAGAGGTACAGCAGTGAGCAAGTCCATCATCTACACCTGCTAGGGATACAGAGGGCACATTGTACCCATTCTACAGCTCAGCATGCTGACGTTCCGAGAGGGTGGATGGCTTGACCAAGACTGTGGGGGCAGAGCAGGGATTAGAACTGTCGCTCTGAAAGAGTGACATCCAGCGCTTTCCTGAAAGGAGGCACCCAGCGTGGTAACAGGACGAGGTGCCACCGCCCCTGTGCTAGAACCAGAGGCTCATGACCTCCTCAGGCAGCTCTGCCTGGGAAGAGGGTCGAGGCTTCATCTCCGAGAAGGAAGAGTTTCTGGACAGCAGGCAGATCCTGGGCAGGCGGGGACTTCTCTTGGTGTGGCGGGGCTGCTGCCGCCTCCGCCTCCGGCAGCTGTGGGGAAGCAGTTCCTCTCCAGTCTCAGACCAGGGTTGGTGGCATGTGCTTCCTGCCCCTCCTGCCACTCTGGTTCCCTGTGGGGAACGAGCTTTGTTCTTGGAACACCTGCATCTGAGCTAGCTGCCTGGGTGGTTTGGGCGGGCTCCATGGGATGCTGGTTGGGGCCCATGGGGACGCGAGGCCCTGACGGTTGGCTGGCCCAGGTTCCCACCGCGGAGCTGGCAGAGAAGCTTCTCAGCTCCAGGGCGAGGGCCGTCCCACCCGTCTTGTCTGCTTGTTGCGGGAGGCAGCTGTGACGCTGTCCCCCATTCAAGGACCCTCAGACTGACCCCCGCCTCATGCCTCACAGAGTCCTCCCCCGGCGGCCACGGGACCCAGGTCAGCGTCACCTGCATCGTGAAAGTCTGCAGCGGCTCTGATGGTGGCTTGCAGTGCTCCTCTCAAGCCAGCTCCACAGTGGGGGACTCGGGGGCCAGCCCTGCAGGCTCCACGGAGGACGAGCAGGTCCCCTTCTCCAAGGAGGAGCGCCCCTTCCAGTCCCAGGCGGAGACCCCAGAAACTCTGCTGCAGAGCCCGGAGAAGCCCCTGCCCCTTGGCGTGCCCGACGCCGGCATGAAGCCCAGTTAGCCATGGCGTGGCCATGGTGTGGCTGACCCCACTGAGACCCGAGTCCTTATTTCCCCACCCCCAGGACTCCGTGGCTCCTTCTGGGCCATGTTCCTTTAGTGACATCCACAGCCCTGGCCTCCCTCTCACCCGCAGGCTGGGTGGAGGGGAGGCAGCCAGCATCTGGAAGACCTCTGCCCGCGTGCTGTGTGCCCTTCTGGGAGGGCCGGCTGGGCAGGGACTGAGGGCTACTCTGGGACCTGCCATCAGCTGGACCCGTGAGCTTGGCTCCTGGGGCCCCTGGTGGGCTTGGTTTATCTGGTTTTCCGCTCACTCCGCTTTCTGCAGGCCCCACCTCCTCCCGTTCCCAGGAGCTTGCTGGGGAAGAGGGGTGCTGCGGGAATCATCTGCGGGGAAAGGACTCTTCAGCCTGCATGC
Source organism: Glaucomys volans (assembly GCA_020662805.1). Classification (NCBI taxonomy): domain Eukaryota; kingdom Metazoa; phylum Chordata; class Mammalia; order Rodentia; family Sciuridae; genus Glaucomys; species Glaucomys volans. Next base: position 151,839 of record JAJEJO010000957.1, on the reverse strand, counting down.
CGAGGCCGCAGGATGGTCCCAGCAGGGGAGGCTGTGACCAGAGGCCTCTGTGTGGGGAGGAGGAGGTGGCAGCCCTGGAGGGGACAGGAGTCCCTCAGTTAGCTCTGGACTCCTGGAAAGTACCAACTCCACATCGCTTCTTCCAGCGTGTCTTCTGTGGTTAGACGTGAACATTAGATGCCAAGGGTCCAGGCAGGCCACTCACTGTGGTCTGTCCCGTGCAAGACGACAGACCTTGGGTGGGGGCTGTGGTCAACCCCGCGCCATCCTCGGAGTGAGTACTACGTGGACAGGACAGGAAACCTGGGTTTGCATGCCCTTTGCATCCTTTGCCTCTGACCTTCACTCTGGCGTCCCCAGGGCTCCTGCCCTCCTCTGGATCTGGTGAGCCAGGCGAAGGCCACTCCTCCTGTCAGGGAACTTCAGGAACTGGAGAGGTCCCAGGCCCCACAGCTGTCTTCCTCCTACCTCAGCCTGGACCTTCCTTCAGCCTCGGGGGTGTGTGCTCCCCACCCCTGCCCAGGGGAGCTGCGGAGCCACCTTGCACCGTGCCTGCTGTGACCCGCGTGGACGTGAGAGCTGAGAGCCAGCCCTGTGTTGCGTGCCCTGCGTCATGTCCTGGGTCCGAGTAGCCAGTGACGTGGTGTGAATCGCCATCTCCGAGCATCTGAGGCGGATGGTTTTGCCAAGGAGTGCTTCAGCCTTCAAGTCAGCCCACTCCCCGCCCTGCAGGGGGTGCCCAGAAGGGGCTGCGAGATTCCTTGAGAGGCCAGTTCAGTCTCAGGTACTTGGATCCCTTGTTGATAAATTCCACTGGATTTGAACTTGGCAGCTGAGCTGTGGGAGGGTGGGAGAGCCCAGCTGTTACCATGGAGACAAGAAGGGCTTCCCACCTCTGAGTCAAGATGTCAGACTGCCTGGATAGGCAGGTCTGCCCAATCCCACCCGTGTGGCAGTGGAGCGAGCCTGCCCCCTGGTGGGCAGGCCTGGGAGGGTCTCAGGCTTCCTGGGCATCACCCTGCAGAGCAGGGGAGCTCAGCTGGAAGGACTCTTGCTGGGTGTGACCTCAGTTCCCCCATTTGTGTTGACTGATCCCAAGAGGATGAAAGTTCGCACTGTTTGCTGGACAGCATTGCCGCTTACAAATAAACTTTTCATTTGTTTTACACATTGACTCCTGGCTCTGGCTCTGGCTGGGGTCTGGGTTGGGGTTTGTCCATGATCCTGCTGGCCTGCCACCAATGTGACGAGAGATGGGGTCATGCCTGGTGAGGGGCTGTGCTGTGACTGGCCCTTGAGGTCACCCTATCACAGCTGCCATTGCTGAGAGCCTGGCTGCACCCTCTGGAATGTGAACATAAAGACAGAACTTCCTGCCTGTAATCCCAGTGGCTCGTGAGGCTGAGGCAGGGGGATCGCGAGTTCAAAGCCAGCCTCAGCAAAGGCGAGGCACTAAGCAACTCAGGGAGACCCTGTCTCTAAATAAAATACAAAATAGGGCTGGGGATGTGGCTCAGTGGTGGAGAGCCCCTGGGTTCAATCCCCAGTAGCCCCACCCCCCCAAAAAAGAACTTCCTGCCTCAGAACAGGCCCTCTGGTCTCCAGGTGTACACCTGTGTTGTGCTCTCTCACCCTGGTCCCCTCAGCCGGCTCTTGGGGTGCAGGTGGGGTCTCTGCAGTTCTGCCCATAACAGGTGGCCCCCCAGTCAATGGATCGAGGCTCCACCCTCCTGAGGCCTATTCTGTGCAGTCATCCATGAGTCCTGTCCCTAAGTGCTGAGCTCAGCATGGGGCTCTGGGAGGACAGAGGAAGTCTTGGAGGGTGTCAGGGAAGGATTCTAGTATTGACCTCTACCCGTTCCTGAGAGAAGAGCAGGAATGTTCTAGAACAAAGAGTACAGAAAAGGTCAGAGGCACCACCAGGTGTGGTGGTGCATGCCTGTAATCCCAGCACTCGGGAGGCTGAGTTAGGAGGATCTCGAGTTCAAAGCCAGCCTCAGCAACTTAGCGAGGCCCTAAGCAACTCAGTGAGACCCTGTCTCTAAATAAAATACAAAATAGGGCTGGGGATGTGGCTCAGTGGTAGAGTGCCCCTGGGTTCAATCCTCAGATCCAAAAAAAAAAAAAAAAAAAGAGGTCAGAGGCAAAGGCAGTTCTTTTTTAATGTTTATTTATTTCTTTTAGCCTCATTCCTTGGGGGGGGGGGGGTCTTTAAAAATTTATTTTTCAACAGATACATTATCATCGTCATCACTGAGTAGCAGATGAAACGGGTAAGTACCCAGATCCCTGTGTCCTCATGCCTGGGGACCTTGACTCCGCAGCAGAGTGGACTTGCTGAATGATGGTTTCCATGCAGTGGTCCTCCCAGAGGCAGTAAAGGCCAGTAATGGCATCTTAAAAAGTCTGGAAACCCATACTTATCCATTATAGTGTTGAGTAGCTCCCTTATGCAGATCCTCTGCTGGTTAGATCCTTACCTCAGTGGACTCACCTCAAGTGGCTTGATGGTGAATTGTCACTCTTTAACTCCAAATTACCAAGGCACCACGTGTCTTAGGATTCTCTTGGTTCCTTATTAGTGTTCAGAGATGGTGCAAAACCTCACGAATTCTGTGTTGAAAAACTGGCACTAAAAACTGAAATACCAAGCCTGGGGCTGTAGCTCAGTGGTGGGGCGCTTGCCTAGCATGCATGAGGCCTGGGTTTGATCCCCAGCATCACAAAACAAATAAACAAACTGGAAATACCAATTTTGCCAATCAATTCTCCCGTCTTTGAGACGCCTGTACCATTTCCTCCATTGGACTGCAGAGGATCTAGACAGACCAGCACCAGAGCTGCTTCCGACATGAGTTAAAAAAACATACCTGATACACAAAGCCCATCAGGAACATCCTGGCCTTGAGGTTCTGGGGGTGCAGTGTGCTGGCTATGTCCTTCAACCAGGCCAAGCCATTTTACAGTACGTCCACAGCAAGTGACTTACTTTAGCACAACCCTGAAGAGAAGGAAGATCTGTTGCCACAATGCTAATGTCTGAGAAGATGTGAGCCACAGCAAGCCTAAGACAGAAGGGAGGCGGGAGACAGTGGAGCTCCCCAGAAAACCAGGGCAGGCAAGGCAGGTTCCTGACCCGGGAGGGTTCCTTCCAGGAGGTACATCTCAGATCTGTACGTCCATGGTCTTTCTTTATCACACCAGCCCATGGGACACCTTCACAGTGGCCCAGAAGGGTATCACACTTGTCCTCTTCATGGGTCGAATACTTTACCTGTAAATAGTCACTGGAGCTTGCAGCAGTGAGCGTGGCCTCGGTAGGAACCTGTGCACTTTGAGAGGGATCCTGCAGGCTTCCCTTCTGGTGTCCTTAGGAGGCTGCTAGTGGAGGAAGGCGCACCTGAGTAAGGTGGGATGGTGTCCATCTAGTTCCACAGGGGCAGCAGTAGCCTCAGAGGCCACAGGCAGGGGAACTAAGAGAGGCAAAGAGGACTTGGTCCCCAGACCTGGTGGGGAACAGTGTGACTGTCCCCTCCTGAGGGCCTGGAGGAGAGACCTGGCCTGGGTGCCTTAGCTGTCCCTGCCTTCCCAGGGGCTCATGGCCCTGTCTCAGCATAGCCACCTGAGTTCTGGGCGATCTCAAGGTGTGTGGGAACAGAACACCCTGGCCTCTCGGTTCCCGGCCCCCGTCTTGCCACGGCTCGGTCCTCATGTCCTAGCCCAGGACTCGGCACACCTTTGGAGGAGCCGGGGAGTAAGTGCTTGAGACTCCATAGGTCTTAGAGTTTTTAAAACCACAGCCACTCGGCTCTGCTGTCGTCGTGTGGAAACGTCTGTGCACAGACGTGAGAAGCTAGGCAGCGTTGCATTGGGCCCACGGGGTGAAGCCTGCAGATCCCTGCCCTAGACCTTGGCATTACCGATAACCAGACCGTAATCTCAGCTGAAGCCTCCCACTCCCGGCCATCTGCTGTGTCCCTTCTGCCTTGGCACCTGCGTCAGTGACCGTGCCATCCTTCACCCCTCCAGTCTCATCTGGAGAAATGCCCTGGCTGGTCACTGGCTTTTCTCCCTTGCCTGTACCCACAGCTCCCGCAGCCCTCCTGCTTGCTTGTCCATGTCCTGGGTGAATCCAGCGCTGCACCTGCCGCTCCTGAGCCAGCGCGCCTCTGTGAGGCGGGATGAAAGATTCTGCCTGTGGGTGCAGTGGCCACGCCTGCAGGTCCAGCAACTGGAGGCTGAGGCAGGAGGGTCGCAGGTGCAAAGCCAGCCTCAGCACCTTAGTGAGACCCTGTCTCTAAATAAAATATAAAAAGGGCTGGGATGTGGCTCAGAGGCTAAGGGCCCCGGGGTTCAATCCCTGGTACCCCCGCAAAAAAATATCCAACCACGCTGACTTGAATTTCATGATTCAAGACTTAGATTAGACTCTAAGGGGTCCTTGGTGATGCCTGTAGTAAGGGTGTGCTGCCCCCGCCCCCACGGGCCTAGTTTCCTGTGGTTGCCGTAGCAACGCACATGCATTCAGGGCGCACACGCAGCACCGATGCTGAGGCGGATCAGAGGTGTCACCAAGATTGCGGGACTCTGGAGAAGCATACGGTCTGGGAGGCTGCAGGGGAGACCCTAGGTCCTTGCCTTCAGCTCCCGGAGGCCCCTGCGTCCTCTGGCTTTAGCCCCTTCCTCCATTTTCAAAGACAGCAGCATAGAGTTCTCCGCTGTCGGCTTCCCTCAGCCTCCCAGGGATAGACGCACCGGGGAATCCAGGATCATTTCCCCATCTCAGGATCCCAAAAGGTAACCTAGTCGCTGGCTTCTGTGAATTCAGATGTCTTTGCAGGGGCCACTTATTACCCAGCCTGCCCCACCCCCAACTCTCCCACCCTCTGGAGAGATTGCTGCACACCGTCACCCTGACCTGCAGAAGGTTCCCTGGCTGCCTGTTTCACTGAGAAAACATCAGGAGCACAAGAGAACACCCCGCACCTGCCCTCCCACCTGCAGCTGTGCCTGCATCCGCGCGACCACGGCCAAGGCCCAGGCTCCCAGCATCTCTCCTGACTCAGCCACAGTTCCCCTCTCTGTTTAGCAACAGCCTCCCCTTCCCTGGGTCCTCCTGCCCGCACGCTCACCTTTCTGTCCCATTAAAACAAGCCAACAAACAGAAACACAAAACACCTACCACCTCTCACTGGTGACAAAGGCCGCCACCAGGAAACCTGAAAAAACATGTTGGTCAAAGTGTGGAGAAACCAGAGCCTGTGTGCATTGTTGGCAGGATGCTGCCGTGGCGTGCCCCATGGCAGGTCTGAGAGGTTAAGCATAGAACTACCATAGGATCCAGCAGCTCCGCTCTGGGTACCACCCAGAAGAATCGAAAACAGCCTCAAACAGGATTTTCTGAAATCCACTTGCAGAAAATGGAGTGGTGGGAACCTGGGAACCAGGGAAGGAGGCAACAGAGGGTTATCACTGAATTGGGTGCAGAGATTCGGTTTTGCACAATGCAAGAAGTTCAGAGGGGGTGGCGACGGTTGCACGGCAGTGTGAACTTACCTAACGCCATTGGACACATCTTGTGCATCTTGAAATGGTTAAGACGGTAAGCGTTCGTTGCCTCGTTCACCACTATAAACAACAACAAAATCCCTCTGTGCATGATGCTCCCTCTGAGGACCGTCAGATTCCTTAGCTGCTCTTATAGCAGAAACACCTGGAAATTACCTGTGTGGGTTCACTCTCTCCACTTTATCTTCTGCATTCTCTTGAGCTCACTGCTTGTGCCAACACCTTCACCAAGGCTCCCGAAGTCCAGGGCACTGCTGACCTCCACGAGCTAAATGCAGTGGCAGAGCTAGGATGGAAGAAGGGAGGATAAGTGGAAGGAGACGAGCAGGGAAGGAAAGAAGAACTGTGACTTTAAATCTAGAAACTCCATGAGCACCCTCCCCTCCCCTCCTAGGCCTGTTCTCCCCCAGGCCCAAATTCTCAGACGGTCCCATAAATCTAAGCATACTCTAAGTCCACTTAATTAGAGCCTATTTACCTTGTTTGCTTACAGAATGTATTTTTGGATTAATTAAAAGAAGCCTAAGATAGATCTTGTTAGAAACCCATGACATGGGTACAGTCCAAGTGCTAGATAATGTCAGCTTGAGGATCCTGAGAAGAGCCAGACCACTGTGTCCTGCTGTGTGCTCCATGATCAAAGGAATCAAGCTCATTAGGCTGATGCTGCCCCCGCCACCCCTACGCGCTTCGTACTCACCACTCATCAAGTTTCCTTTAAAAGAAGCCAGAGGTCTGGCACAGTGGTGCATGCCTACAATCCCAGCAACTGGGGAGGCTGAGTCAGGATCACAAGTTTGAGGCCAGCCTTGGCAACTTGGTGAGACCCTGTCTCAAAATAAAAAATAAAAGCTGGGCTTGGTGATGCATGCCTGTAATCCCAATGATTTGGGAGGCTGAGGCAGGAGGATTGCAAATTTGAGACCAGCCTCAGCAACTTAGTGAGGCCCTAAGTAAATTAGCAAGACCATGTCTCAAAAAATAAAAAGAGCTGGGGATGCAGCTCAGGGGTAAAGCAACCCTGGGTTTAATCCTCAGTACCAAAAATAAATAAATAAAAAATTAAAAGGGCTGGGCATGTAGCTCATATTAAAAGAACCTCTGGGTTCAATCCCCAGTACCAAAAATGGAGGCTGAGACCCCCAAAGTGCAGCTCACTCTCCAGGCCTGCGCTCCCCCCTTTGCCCTTCTGCTTGCTTCTCCTGAATAAATGTTTATTTGTGCCTCTTTTGACACATCCTGAAAAATATCCCTCTGCAGTGTAAGTCAAGAACCTGCCAGGGCTGAGCTGAGGTTCCCATTTCCTTTCTGAGGACCTCCTCGGACCCCGTCTGATTACAGTGACCTTGGCTGGTCCTCATCTCACTTCATCTATAGGCACCATCTGGCCCTGACCTTGGAACTCTTTGGGGACTCCCACTCCCCCCCATCTGCTGCCATCTCAGGGCCTCCTTCCGCCTCTTTCGCCAGCTCCTCGCGCCTCTTCTCCCGGCCCAATCGCTGGCTTGTGGATGGATGTCATCCAGCTTTGTGGCTTCAGATACCATAAACACGTCCTGCCAAGTGCTGACCGCAGACTGGACAAGTGTTTACTGTGCTCGGAGTTCCCCCTGCGCTCCAGGCGCTGGCCCAGCAGCTGCGGAAACGTAGCTTAGGTGGTGGGTGGGCAGAGATGGAGCAGGTAACATCAGACGACGATGGAGAAAACGGAGGTGGATGTGGGGGACAGAGGGCCAGGGGTGCCCTTTTGGATGGGGAAGTGGGAGAAGGGAACAGAGGCCTGAGGGAGGGTAGGAGGAGCTTCCCTGGCAGATCACAAGTTCAAAGCCAGCCTCTGCAACATTGTGAGACCCTGTCTCAAAAAAACAAAAGAAAAGAAAAAAAATATATATATATATACATAGAGAGAGAGAGACAGAGAGAGAGAGAGAGAGGGAAGAGGGAGAGAAGGGGGGCGCTGGGGATGTGGCTCCATGGTTAAGTGCCTCTGGGTCCAATACTGGTACCAAACAATAACCAAACCTGAATAAGCCCCAGGGCGGTGATTGACACAGGGCTGAAGAGGAGGGGCAGCTGCCTCTTCCTGCAGTGGGCATTGGGCATCTTCCATGTGCTGGACCTGGCTGTGACCTGAAGTAGGGCTGCTGCTTCCCAGGTTCACTAGCTGAGGAGGTAGACAAGGCACCGGATAATTTGGTGTGGGGGGAACATTTGGAGCAGCTGCGGCAGCCACCTGCCTAATGGGGTGGGCAGTCATTGTGGGCCAGCGGGTGCCTCCTACTTCTCTCTTTCCTTTCATCGTGAGAGTGTAGATGGTGTGGCCAGGCTGAGATGGCCAGGCTGGGACCAGCTTGGACGGGGAGGGAATGTCTTTTGGTTCCTTTCCGCCTGGCTTTCATTCATTCATCATTACCATGGAATACCCTGATGGGTCATCACAGAGGGCAAAACTTGTGGGTCCACAGGGGGCATGAGGGTGCACACCTGTCATGCCATCTACTCAGCGGGCTGAGGCGGGAAGATTCTACATTGGAGGTCATTGGGCAAGTTAGTGAGACCCTGTCTCAAAATAAAATTTAAAAAGGGACTGGGGATGTAGCTTAGTAGTGGAGTGCTGGCCTGGCATGCAAGAGGCCCTGGGTGCCATCCCTAGTATAGCAACAAACAAATGGAACCCCCAAACAGAACCTGCAGACCTGCCCCTGAATGAATCCCCGCTATACCACTTCCTGACTGTGTGACCTCAGGTGAGTGAATGAACTTCTCTGTGCCTCACTCTCCTTATCTATAAAATGGGATTAAGGTCATGCCTCCTCTGAGTGGGAGATGACCTGAATTCCTACCTGCAAGATGCTCAGACCGGTGCCTGGCACCTAGTAACCGTCAGTTGCCTTTTCCTTATGTGGAGGTGCTGAAGAGGTGACTGAGAACAGGCAGGCATTCAGGGCATGCCAGGGGCAGAGAGTGCTTACAAAAAATGGCAAAGAGGCTGGGCATGGTGGCGCACGCCTGTAATCCAAGCGACTTGGGAGGCTGAGTCAGGAGGATCACAAGTTCAAAGCCAGCCTCAGCAACTTAGCGAGGCCCTAAGCAACTTAGTGAGACCCTGTCTCTAAATAAAATACAAAATAGGGCTGGGGATGTGGCTCAGTGGCCGAGTGTCCCTGAGTGTAATCCCTGGTTCCAAAAAAAAAAAAAAAAAAAATGGCAAAGAGGTGCTGCTGGTTTGCAAGGGCCACAGGGAGGGCGTCTCTGATGTGCTGGCCTTTGAGTAGAGCCCTTGGTGGAGGGGAGGTGGGCAGCTCTGGGCCGATTGGTTGGGAAAGATCTGGGGTCAGAAGCCCAGAAAGGATGTCGGGTTTCATTTTCAGTGTGATTGGAGGGGCCGGGGGCCAAGCCGGGAGCGTGGGAAGTACCTGGCACGGCCGGGTCTGAGAGTTGGGAAACAGCTTGCATAACTTCATCTCAGTAACTCTGCAAGATCGTCCCTGCGGCACAGAGGACACCGAGGCAGGCTGGCCGGGCTGGATTCTTATCTAAGGAGCAGGGTGGACAGGCTGTTCGCTGTGGGAAGCTGCCGTCACCAGCTATGTGGAATTTCAGAGCACAGCCAACCGAGACTGGCCTTCAAGGAGAAGCGTTGTCTCTGGGGACTTCGCTGCCTGGCCTTGACTTCTAGAGTCAGAATCCAGCAGCCTGAGCAGCAGCCCAAATGCTGGGAGCTCAGACTCTCCATTGTAATGCCAAGGGCTGGCCCTGAGCTGTGTGGTCTGATCTTGGTCTGTTTTTATTATCCATTTATTTATATTTCCCCCCACAAGCTGTGTGTACTTCCACAAGAGGCTCTGGACCTGTGCTTCCCAATACAGTAGCCACCAGGCTCAGGTGGCTGTTGGGCCCTTAAGACATGTCCAGTCCACACTGAGATGTGTAAACTCGTCTCAGTGCAAAACACCAAAGACAGAAGATTTGGCACTGTGTCTAAATGGACGTGGACATATATATTCTCAGTAATCTTTTATACTTGGTTTTGGTTGGGACTTCAGAACTGCATCCTCCCCATTAGTATTTTTATATTGATTACATGTTAAAATGATAATATGTTGATATATTAGTTGAATAAACATATTAAGGGCACTAGAAAATTTAAATTATATTTGTGACTTGCATTCAATTTCTGTTGAACAGCATTGCTCTGGAAGGTTCAAAACCTTCAAGATCTCATTAAATAAATTCATAATTAAGACTGTAACTCCCTTAACCCTGGGATTTCTACCTTCCCTCACCCCGGTGGGGCTTCCTGTAGTGATTACCTCCTTCTCAAATACTGCATAGGTTGCGTGCGGTACCTGTTACAGTCGCTGCTTGTCACCTGTACCTCCTGCTAGAACACCAGTTCCTATAGCACAGAGCTTGGTCTATTTGCTCAGTGATGTAGCCTCAAGGTGCTTAAACAGTACCAGGCACCTAGTAGGTGCTCAATGTATGGGGAAGGAAGGAATGAATGAATGCACGCAGGCCTCGCGTCAGTGTTCCAGGGGAGTCCCCTCCCTCAGATTTTCACATGCCATCTTCATCTTCTTAAATGTTGGAGATGATTCAAATTATTTAAAAGCATTGTGTGGGCCAAAGGAAAGATCTCCCCGGTGATTTGTTGTCTGTACTCCTCTGGTCTGCATGGTTCTAGGCTAGGTGGGGAGGGCCCCTCAGCTCTGCCCATCTCAGAAAAGTTGGCCTTCTAGGGCCAACATGCCCACATGGATGGTAATTAAGGAGAAACCCTCTGCCAGGCATGGGGGTGCACACCTGTAAACCCAGTGACTCAGGAGGCTGAGGCAGGAGGATCGAATGTATGAGGTCAAGCTGGGCAACTTAGTGAGACCCTGTATCTAAATAAAAAAATAGGAAGGGCTGGTGATGCAGCTCAATGGTAAAGCACCCCTGGGTTCAATCTCCAGTACCAAACCAAATCACACCAAACCAGATGGAAAAAGGAGGGACCCCACCTCTTCTGACCCCTGCAGCCCCTCATGTGCTGTGTCCACAGCTAAAAAGTAAACAGTCGGTCGCGGTGGCTCACGCCTGTAATCCCAGCACTTGAGAGGCTGAGGCAGGAGGATCTCGAGTTCAAAGCCAGCCTCAGCAACTTAGCGAGGCCCTAAGCAACTCAGTGAGACCCTGTCTCTAAATAAAATACAAAATAGGGCTGGGGATGTGGCTCAGTGGCCAAGTGTCCCTGAGTTCAATCCCTGGTTCCAAAAAAGAAAAAAAGAAAAAGAAAGCAAAGCCTCTATACAACACAACTGCCACAAACCGTGGATTTCCGACACCGAGTAATTCTTCAGTTCTCCAAACACCAACTGGGTGTCCTAGGATTCAATTCAATTCTGATGCTAGTAGGATGGCCAGCTGCCACAAGTTCAAGGCCCAGCCCCACAAGACTGCCCCAGCTTCAGACATCAGTCACAAATTCGAGGCCCCTTGTTGCTGCCATGACTAATTATAAAAATGGAGAGTTCGCCTTGGGTGTTTGCGTCTTCCTCCAAAAACTCCCATATCACATAAAACCGTGGCCTCCTAAGCCACGCTTTTCCCTTGTTGACCTGCCTTCCATTACAGGGGTGTGTGCGCCGTGATCCTTCATGACGGATAAGGAAAGGGACCCCGCCCACTCCTCCCTGGCTCCCACCTCCTTCTTCCCCTACACTGGCTATAAATCAGGCTTCCCATGACCCGTCCCTGCGGTGTGATAATTAGCTCACAGTACTTGGGACACTCTTCACCCACCCTCCCATCTCCTGGAAGCTCTCTGAACCTTTAGAGTTTTTATGGACGTTTTATTACCACTGATTAAGTCAGTGGCCACTTGGTGGGGATCAGAGCCATGGGGTAACTGTGTGTGTGGGTGCGTTGGTTTCACCCCTGGGGGAAAGCAGGCTGGGCCCTGCCCTGGGTTACTTCACATTGTACAGAACAGCAGCTTTCAGACGGTGCTGATCCCGGGTCACTCCATCCTCTAACGCAGCAATTTTCCCCAAGTTACTCCATTTTGGAGGCAAGGGCTAAGGTAGGGTGACTTGTCTGGATAAATAAATAAACACCAGATGTTGGACACAGAGCACTTATGGGAGAAAATAACCCCCAGCTGCACAGCGCAATTATAAAGCAAAAACTGATGATTATGCTGATAAGAACTGTCACTTATCAAATTAAATCGGAGGCACATGCATGCAGAGACGGATCAAACCCCTACTAGAGAATCTGGCACACAGGCTCATCAGGCACAGCAGACCACAGAATGACGCAGCCCCTCACCTGGAACACGCAGGAAGGCACCTGAGACAGCAGCACGGTGTACCCTGACCCATCATGTCAGACTCCAGATTGACAGAGATGAACTTCCTGCTGTTCCCAGGGCTTCATTCCCAGCTCCATCTCCCAACTTGATGTGGCCCACTTGCAAATTCCCTGCCAACCAGACAAGACCTCTTAGGTATGTGAGGTGATGGATTTGCTCACTGCCTGATTTTATACTCTAAACATGTGTCCAAACACTGAGGCTGAGGATGTAGCTGAGTGGTAGAGAGCTTGCCTAACCTGAAGGAGGCCTGGGTCCTACCCCCAGCAACGTCAAACAAAACAAAACCCCAAACAAACAAACATAACAAAAGATGCTGCCCCCTTAGCTACAGACAGGACCTGCTTCCCCCACAGCAGGTTAAACTTTTGCTTTAACATCTCAAGTCACTGCTCAGGATAACAGCCCCATGCAGGAAGCTCTGCAGTCCTATTAGTGAGCACCTTGCTTTCAGAAGAGTCTTAGATTGCCCGTGGTCTTCCTAGATGACCTTGGGGCTCAGATTCCTGTTCTGTACAGTGAGGGCTTCAAGGCAGCTCTGCATTTCCAAACTGACAACTTATAGACTCACCAGAGGTTCTGATTCAGGTCTTCCTATCCAGGCCTTCCCTGGCACCCATCCAAGATTGTACATCTTGGGGCTGGGGAGGTAGCACAGTGGTGGAGTACTTAATTTGCATGTGTAAGGCCCTGGTCCAATCCCCAGCACTGCCAAAAAAAAAAAAATATATGTATATATATATATATATATGTATATATATATATAGTATACTCTTCCTCCTTGTCTTGCTTCATGGCTTTATGACAAAAATTACAGGGGATGTGGCTCAGTGGCAAAATGCTGAGCAAGGCCCCAAGTTCAATCCTCAGCACCACGAAAATAAATAAATAAAAAACCCACGCTGAAACCGTGGCTCTGGCTCTAAAAGAAAAAAAGAAACAAACCAACCCAAGAGGACCTTGTTTTGGACAAGGGCCCCACACTGGGCCCCAGTGCAAATAAAAATGGAATCACCCAGGTGAAAGTTCCACAGGACCAAATCTGAACTAAGCCCTCCCAAGAAAGCTGGAGAATGAGGGTGAAGTCAAGTTTCCTAAACAGGCCAGTCCTCGTGACATTGACATTCCCTCCACTGTAATCATTATACCCATGAATCCTTACCAAAAGCCATCTGAGATGGTGTGAAGGTAACCGATTTGTTATTTCTCTACTTTTCTGTCTCCACCGTACAACTTTGAAATGACCAAACTGCATGTCGTTCTTTGTTTCCTGCCTTTTCAGCCCGTTTCTATCTATAAACACCAAGCTCTTCGCAGTTTATCAGAACACTTACTCTATTTTATGGAATGAAGTGTTGCCCTATTCTAGAGTTGTAAATAAAGCAGTGAAGTTCTTTTTTTTTTTTTTTGATACTGGGGATTGAACTCAGGGACACTCTACCACTGAGCCACATCCCCAGCCCTATTTTGTATTTTATTTAGAGACAGGGTCTCACTGAGTTGCTTAGGGCTTCGCTAAGTTGCTGAGGCTGGCTTTGAACTTGCAATCCTCCTGCCTCAGCCTCCCAAGTGCTGGGATTACAGGCGTGTGCCACCACGCCTAGCCAGTGAAGTTCTTTAAACAGATCTTTCTGTTGTACCTTTGTCCTTGGACCCAGTATTATTCTCTCTGAAGAGCCTATCTGTATTTTACATTGGTTCTCTCCTGCTTTGCTGATGTGGAAGCTCCGTAAAGGTAAGGACTTAAAAAATACTACCTTTTAAAAACATTATCTTTATTGAGAAATAATTTATATAAAACACAAGTTACCAATTTTAAGCACACACTTAAATGAATTTTGACAACCGAATATAATTTGTCACCCAAACAATCAAGATACAGAATAGTTTCATCACTGCTTTCTTTTGAGATGGGGTCTGGTTATGTTGCCCAGGCTAGATTTGAACTCCTGGACTCAAGTGATCATCCTCCCTCAGCCTCCCAAGTAGCTGAGTAGCTGGGGCTACAGACATGTGTCACCTTTCCTGGCCACATTGATTTTTCTTTTGCGAGCTGGGCCAGGGCATCACACATGCTAGGTAAGCACTCCACCAATGAACTACAACAGCTCCCACATCTGCATCTCAGGTACAACCCCCTGTCTGTACTGAATGATCTGGATTTTGAGGTCCTTTAGCCTGAAGAGAGCTGCCTTCTGCCAGTGGAGTCTGAGGTTTTACTTGCCCCTCATGGATGTCACCTCCCAGGAACCCAGGTCTTCTTTAGAGGCCAGCCAGCCCAGCCACCCTCATTAGTTCAGCATTACCAGGGTTGATAATTATTATGGTGAACACACTCTTGCAGTCTTACCATCCTGCGTCCTGCATCTTCTGACTTTATGATATAGAGTCCAAGCGTCTCTCTTGCTCTTCTTGTGATTGTGCAAGAGTGAAGTGTTCATTCGCTCATTCATAACACATTGATTGATGCTTTCCTGTGCTAGGCAATCAGTGTCTAGGTGATGAATTCACATTTTTGGAAAAAGCTAAAACCTCTGCTTTCGAGGAACTCTCATATGTATGAACAAATACATGAAATAATCTCAGGTGGCCTTAAGTTCTATGAAGAAAATGCAACAGGGTAAGAAGAGGCAACCGGATGGCGTAATGACAGGCAATGAAACATGCTGGGTTAGAATGGGCCAGGCAAAAAGCGGCCCAAATCCTGCACGATCTTGGCCTTGGCTTGGTAAGGAGGTGGGTTTTAATGAAGCGTAACCGGGAAGCCGTTTTTAAGTAGGCGTGGGCTGCATTTTAGACCCCTGTGGCTGCTGGCAGGAGAACCCACTGCGTGGGCCAGAGGGAAGGTCATTTGTCCCTTTCCTGTGTACGGAAGGCGCTGTCAAAGGAAGAATCCTGGGTTCAAATAGTGTCCGTAGCAGGGTCGTTCGGGGCCCGGCGCTTCCCGGGACTCAGTTTCTCCACCTGCAAAACCTGGCGGGCTGGGCGAGGGCGACGAGCCCCGGAGCCCTCAGCGCTGCAGGAGCGGCCGCCAGCGCCAGGGGGCGCCTGCTCGATGGCTCGGCGCTCGGCTGGCCAGGCGCGGGCGCGTCGCCGCTCGATTGGTCGGGTCGAGCGCGGCTGGGCTGCGCCATTGAGGAGCCGCGGAGAGGAAGCGCCGCGCAGTGCCGGGCTAGGGCGGGCGCCGGGACATCGACAGGTAGGGGCCGAGCGCGGCCGCCGGGCGGTGGGCAGGGGGGCCGGGGGCCGGTGCCGACCCGCGGCCGGCGCTCCGGCGCCGCCCCAGCGCTCGGGCCCGGGCCACCCTCGCGGAGCGAGGACCCCGGCGACCGGCC
>JAJEJO010000957.1:118159-136178 GCA_020662805.1 Glaucomys volans | reverse complement strand
CGGGACCCCACGCCCGAGACCCTCGGCGCCTCAGGCCGGGCTGGCCGAGCCCCGGGGCGCGGCGTCGCGTCCCGCGGGGTCCAGGCCCCGCCGCCCCGGCGCCCTCCCGGGTCGCCGCGCCCGCGGCCGCCGTGTCAGTTCGCGCCTCCGCCGAGCCGTGGGCTCACGTGCGACCCCGCCGCGGGCCCGGCCCGGGCGTCCGCCGGCTCCCCGAGGGCCTGACCGTCATCCCCGTGACCGGCCCGGCCCCGGGGTGGGACGCGGGCCTGGAGCGCGTGCCGACCGTCGGCCCGGGCCGCGCCCCTCCTCCGGACCGGGACCCCGGGGACAGTGCCTCCGGGCGGCGTCTGCGGGGAGGGGTCCGTGCCCGGCGGGAGGCAGGCGGAGGGCGGTGGGCGCTCCCGGCCTGACGCCCACCCCCAGCCGTCTCCCTGGCGGCGGCAGCGCTCAGCCCCGGCCGCCTCGCGGAGGGACGCCGGGTCCGGTTGGCGGTCCTTCCCATTCCCGGTCTGGCCGCCTCTCCGGGGAGGGGCCTGGCTCAAGGTCATGCCCGGCTGTCTGCCCGCCGGTGGACTGAGCCCCGATCCCAGTGCACCTGCCCCTCGGTAGGGGAAGCCGGGTGGGGGTCAGTGCCAGGCAGCTGCCTAGAAGCCCTGGTGGACCCGAGTGTAAACACTGTGGGATTCCGGCCAGTCTGACCGCCTTTCCTGAAACTGGATCCCTTAAGGGAATCCTTGCAGTGGCCACAAGCCCGGTCTGGACGCTTAGGCAGGGCTGATGGGGGCTTTCTGGCTTGGGCCTCAGTTTACTGCCTGGGGTATCTTACAGCGCCAATTATCCGTGTCTTTTTAATCTGTGCTTCGCGTTCTTCCTCCAGAGTAGGTAGGGTAGGGCCTGATCTTGTGAACAAAATGACAGCGGTGTCCCTTTACTTGGAGAGCACTTGGAGTTGGCACTTTAGGAAGAGTTGCCATTTAGGGCAGAAATTAATGGCAGTATCAACAAAAATAAAGAGTACTCCGACCTTGGCTCCTGGCCCAAAAGTATTTGGAGCTCAAATAGTAAGACTAGATTAGTCAGTTTCACGTTTTGTTTTCGTAGATATACCTATGCAAAATTCCAATAGAGAAATGTTAGATTGCTGAACTTTTTTTGGGGGGGGTGTTAGGAATTGAACTGGGGGTGCTCAACCACTGAGCCACATTCCTAGCCATTTTTACTTTTTGTTTTGAGTCAGGGTCTTAATAAGTTGCTGAGGGCCTCACTAAGTTGCTGACTCTGGCTTTGAATTTGTGGTCCTCCTGCCTCAGTCTCTGGAGCTGCTGGAATTATAGGCATGCCCCACTGTACCACACCTGCTGAACATTTTTTAATTTTAAAAATTTGTTCTTTTAGACTGTTTTATGTTCTCAAGATGGCCTGCATTCTCCCTTGAATGTGTCTCTGCTTTTTTCAATAAATCGCTGTGCCTCTAAACAAAACAAAAATAAAAAATTTGTTCTTGTAATCTCTTCTTTAAACAAATACCCAATAATTCCTTGCAGATTGCTAGTTGTATGTGATTGTAACCTTAGAAAGTAACTTTGGAAAGAAATTAGGTAATTGTTTTACCAGATGCTTTTAAAAAAACTGTTATTGTTGACAAACAAAAGTCAGTCTTAACTGGAGAGGGAGTTAACTCTTTCCCAGGGCTTGTGTTGGGTCTTTGATGGATGGCAGCCTCTCCCATGGGGTGAGTGTATCTTCTGGCCCTGGGATGAATCACTAGGGGTGGGGCACAGTGATGGTTCCAAGTGGGACATATGCCATAGCGAATCTGGAGTATCTGACAAGGTGACTGATGACAGCCTGGGTAGCTCAGAGCAAGATTTGCAGCCCCTGGTTGTAGTTGGAATCTATGAGCTGAGTGATCTGAGAACCCATTTAAACTTTTGTGTCTCAGTTTTCCTTGTGTTAACTTTTTGTAATACTAAAAATCATCTATTTTATGCTGATAAATACCAGTTATCATAATAGGCAGTAGTATTTCAGTACTGAATCTAAGTACTGTAGCTGTAGCCAGAGGATTTCTGGTGTTTGTGATCATTGACTAAGATGATTCATTGTGTCAGCAGCATCTGGTACCCAGGTACCAGTCAAGCAGTACCAGTGTGTTTAAGATTAGTGATAAAGCACTGTCTTCTCTCCTGTTTATATGATTTTATGAATGATCCTCAAGAATATGTGGGCAAAATTTAATTATGGCAGCTTTAACGAGGATCTTTGCAGAATATGAATGTCATTCATACAGTCTCTGAGGGCGTTTTTGCCTTAATCTGGATTAGGGTTTCTCAGCATTGGCCCTGTTGACATTTGGGCTGGATAATTCTTTGCTGTGGGGGTGGTTTTGTGCGTTATAGGATATGTAGCAGCTTCCTCTGGTCTGTCCCCATAGAGACTGGTAGCAGGATCTGAAATCATGATAATCAAATATGTCTTCAAGCCTGACATGGTGGTGCATACCTGTAATCCTAGGTACCTTGGGAGGCTGAGGCAAGAGGATTGCAAGTTTGAGTCCAGCCTTGGCAATTTAGTGAAGCCCTAAGCAACTTTGCGAGACCCTGTCTCAAAAAACACAAAAACCCCCCAAAAACAAGAAGGGATGTAGCTAGTGGTAAAGCATCTCTGGGTTTAATTACCAATAACATACAAAAAAGCTCCCCATATCTTAAGCTTTGCCAAATCCCACCCACATGAGAGCCTCTGAACAGGGTAACCTAATCCCAAGGTGGGTCCCCCCAAAGCCAGCAGGTCACTGAGCAGTTACATTGCAAAGATACACAGCTTTGAATTGCAGAAAGTTTAGTAAATTTATAAGAATTGGTGGGCTGGGGCTGTGGTTTAGCAGTGGAGTGCTTGCCTAGCATGTGCGAGGCACTGGGTTAGAATCTCAGTGCCACATATAAATAAATAAATAAAATAAGGGTCCATCAACAACTGAAAAACATTGGAAAAAATTTGTAAGAATGGCTGTCCTCATGTCTGCATGGGAATGGAGATGGACTGGCTTGACTTCCTGGGCCTGACAGGAACCTGAGAGGGCTTCTGACCCCATTGCTCTGAGCTGTGCTTTGCATTCATCCACCTCAGGGAGGTAAAATAAGAAATCAGCTTAGAAAAATCATCGTTTTTTTTTTCTTGTTGATTTTGATTTTTTTTTTTTTCCTTTCACAGATTCTTCCGAGACCATGAGAGAGAGAAAATATGACCCATGATTTTTAAGCACCTTTTCCTGAGAACATAGTCATGTTGGAAGGTCTCGTAGCCTGGGTTCTCAATACCTATTTGGGGAAATATGTCAACAACCTGAACACTGACCAGCTTTCCGTCGCTCTTCTCAAAGGTGCGTGTGTGGTTTTTTTTTCTTGGTAAAGTAGGACTTTGCAGATGGCATTTCTGTGATTCATATATAAATGTATATATATATATATTTTTTTTTTTTCTAAAGTATTGAGGATAATGAAACCTAATGCTTACATAGCTTTGTACTAAATACGTGTCAAAGATAATATGTTCTCCCATGTGACCGATGATTATTATGGGGTAACTTAAATATGTAACTCTGTTGATGTAGGTTTTAGGGTTTTAGCAAATTTTTTAGAAAGACAAAGCAAACTATCCTGCTGGTGACTGAGCTTCACTCCAGTTAAATTTTTAACTTTGTGAGGCCACAAATAGTGACAGTGGCATTGACTTTGGCTTTAAATACAGTTTTGTCACTTCTCAGCTTTGTGAACAGAAATTCTGTGCCTGGGTTTCTTTAGAGAAGAGGGTGGCACCTCCACAAGGTAGCTTTAAGGGTCGGTGAAATAGGACTGGAACCTCCTGGCCTCCTGGCACAGCAGACACCCAGCAGCGGTGTTGGCGTATGCTGCTGGGGACCTCCTTGCTCAGTGGGCATAGCAGAAGCTAGAGGCATCCTGGCCTGTACTGCCCTGTATCTTAGATGCAGCCCTGGGATTTGGTGTGGGAATTAGAAAGCGGCATTCCCTCTTTTCTTGTTGTAATTTAGATTCTCTTTGCCCAACTTGAAATGAACCCTTTAACATATGTAGAGACAAAAGGTAAAATCAGTCTGCAAGGATGCAGAATCATAGAAGGTGGAAGGGTCTTAAGTAGCAGTGGAGACCCAGCTCCCTAGGGGTTTGTTTTGGCCGGTGGACTAGGACAGGTTAGTGGAGAGAGCGGAGATCAGTCTTTGCATAGTCTGAGAGTAGGATACCAGTGCTGCCCCTTTCCCCAAAAGTGTTGCTTTCCAGAATTGTTATTTCTGGTACTGGCCACTGATCCCAGGGTTGCTTTACCACTGAGTTATATCCCAGTCCTTTTTAAAATTTACATTTTGAGACAGGATCTTGCTAAATTGCTGGGGGCCTTGCTGAGTTGCTGAGGCTGGCTTTGGATTTGCAATCCTCCTGCCTCAGCCTCCTGAGTTGCTGAGAGTACAGGTGTGCTCCATCACGTCTGACACTTTCCAAGAATTTTTTTTTTTGAACCAGGGATTGAACTCAAGGACACTCGGTCACTGAGCCACATCCCCAGCCCTATTTTGTATTTTATTTAGAGACAGGGTCTCACTGAGTTGCTTAGGGCCTCGCTAAGTTGCTGAGGCTGGCTTTGAACTCGCGACCCTCCTGACTCAGCCTCTCAAGTCGTTTGGATTACAGGCGTGCACCACCATGTCCGGCTTCCAAGAATTTCTGATCCCTCTAGTCCAAGCAAATGATCACGGCAGCAGAAGACTGGGATTTATCACAGTCGTCCCTCCCTGCACCTTTTCTTCATTGGGAACAGAAGTGGATTTTTCCCTATTCTGTCCTTAGAAGGGAGCTGCCATGTGGGAAGTGAGGAAGACTTAAAAGGCAGTATAATGTCAGGTGTACCTCTGGTCACTTACTGAAGTTGGCAGAAACACTGTGAAGCTGACTAAGTTGTATGAGGTACAGGTAAGAGGCCTAGAAAGAGAACTGCAAACCAAACCTTGCTAATAAAAGTGCTGTTGTTTTCAAGAGGGATGTGATAAGAGTGTTTCTGCTGAAGAAATTAACAAGTAGAAGCTTATGGTGTCTGATTTGTCCCCCCAGAGTCAATGCTAATGACAGATGAGTAATCTTGGCATTTTTTTAGCTAGAACATATCTGTGCATCATTCTGGTGCCTTAAGCTGCTTTTCTATTCTTAATTCCTTTTTAAAAACTATTTTTTGGGCTGGGGGTGTAGTTCAGTGGTGGAGTGCTTGCCTGCCATTCCTGAGGCCCTCAGTTCTGTCCTAGGCACACACAAATTCTCCTCTATGGCTTTTATGATCCTGTGGAATCTGAGGAATCTGTGTCTTTGCAGAATAGAAAAAGAGGAAAATGGTTTTTCTTTCATAACTGGTGTTAATATGATACCCCATAGTCCCATGCTTTTGGATCCAAAGTACACCATAATGCTTGGTCAGAAAAATCTTGGGAGCATCACAGTGTACTGAGAGGATGGCTTTGTAAAGCACTTGACACTGTTGATCTTGATTGTGAAGCTGAGCAGTCTTCGGGGTGCAGGGTGCTAGAGAGGAACATGAGTGGAACATCCGCATGTGTTTGCTGTTGTGCGTGTGTTGGGAGATGCAAAGGAGAATTAAACTGGAGGTCAAGAACGGGCTTTTCTGCGGCTGAACCGTTTATCAGTGACTTGGGCAAATTCTTTAACTTCTGGGTGCTTTAGTCTCCCTTTCTGTAAATTGGAGATAATATTAACTATCTCATAGGGTTCTGAGAACCAAATAAATTAATGTGGGTCAAAGGGCATAGAGCTGTTCTTGGCATATAGTGGGCTCCCAGTGAGAGGTAGGTATGTCATCATCAGTTCTCAGGACCATCACCGTGATTGGCTGGTGTGTGGGACTTAAGGGGCAGATTGCACACACATGCAAAGCAACAATTGAAGGAGAGAGCCCTTCGTGAAGAATTCATTTATTCATTCATTCAGCAGATATTAAATGAGCACCTGCTATGGGCAAGGCTCTGGGCTTGAAAAGGGGAGGCGGAAGGGGATCCTGAAGCTCAGGCTCAGGCTCCGACTTTGACCTCACCATGACAAGCCATCTCTGACTGTGGGCAGGGTCCTGAGGCCCCACTGTTCCCACTCTTTAGTCTCTTGAGGTCAGACAGATCTGTATGAACTCTGATGCTACCATTCACCAGCTCTGAGATTTCTAAGCAAATTGCTTGTCCTTTAAGCCTCATTTTTCTCACCTCAAAAATTGGAAAACTAGTTTAGGTTGAACATCTATAATCTGAAATGCTCCACAATCCAAAATGCTCTGAAATCTGAAACATTTTTAGTGCTGATAGGATGCTCAAAAAGTTTTTGATTTCAGAGGATTTTAGAGTAAAGTCTATGCAAATAGTCCAGAGTCCAAAAGACTCTGAAATGTGAAACACTTAGGGTCTTGCTAAGTTGCTAAGGCCTCACATTATGGATAAGGGATATTCAGTTCACAGTATTTTATTGCATTGTTGGGAAGATTAAATGAGATGATCATGCAGAGGCTGGGGTTGTAGCTCAGTGGTAGAGTGATTCCTAGCATGTGGGAAGCCCTGCTTCCCTCCTCAGCACTGAGGGGCTGTGCCAGGGCGGGGGTGGGGGGAAGAGGGAGATAATGCAGATGAAGTGCTTGGCATGTAGTCTGATCTCACTGGGTGCTAGGTGGTGTTATTATTATTATTCCCCCTCCACCTCTGTAGTCCTTGTTCTCAGGTGCTCACCTGTTGGGAAGGCAAATTATACAGCACTGCAAGGCAGTCTGTGTTCACTTGTCTTACTGAAGACGGAGACACACTGCAGTGAGTGCTTGGGAAGGGTGCTTTCCTGCCGTCTGTAGGACTGGAGTTGCTTTTGGGTGGACTTAACAGGATTTTGATGGGTAGCAGCGGGTAGGTCACTGCTCTCCAGCTGGAGTGGAGCCTATGAGCAGGGACTGTAGACCTTCAGGTGGAGGCTGCCTGTGCCAGGGGAGGGGTCTGAACTTTGGTCTGTGGGTATATCTGTAAATCTGTAACCCCAAACTTCAGTTTCCTCGCCTTTTCCTTTCTATAAGATCTGGACCTCTGACTGATCCTTTAAATAAGTAGAAAAGGAATCCAGGAAGCAATATAATTTAGAGCAACCTCTAAATTCATCCCAGTTTCAGGGAATAGATTTCTTGCTAATCTGATTCTGAGATTTTTTTTGTTTTGGTGGTGCTGGGCATTGAACCTAGGGCCTTGCACATGCTAAGCAAGCATGAGGAATTTTGGGAGGAGATATCCCTCATTCATGAATATGCCTGTAAATTGTCTGCCTGGAAATAAGTGAATAGTATTATAATTTTTTTTTTTGTACCAGGGATTGAACACAGGGGTTCTTATCTGAATATGAATCATGTCATATCCCATCTCTTTTTATTATTTTTATTTTGAGACAGGGTCTTGCTAAGTTGCTAAGGCTGGCTTTTGATCTTCCTGCCTTAGCCTTTCAAGTTGCTGGGGTTGTAGGTGTGCCCTGCTGTGCCCAACTTATTCCCTGTTCTTGAAAGTCCATGTATCAAGACAGATTTAAGTGGCTCAGAAATTGTCTTGTGTTGTTTAATTTTGTAAAATCATGGCACCTTCCCTGATTTGGAGCTGAGGATCCTACTTTCTCTCATTATGTTCCCTGTGGCCAGCACAAGGCTGAGTAGAGTAGGGCTCAGTATGTGTGAGTGAATGGAATGGCTCGCATGGCTGGGAAAGTGTGTTAGTCAACTTTCCAGTACTGTGATGAAATACTTGAGCTAATCAACTTTAAAGAAGGAGAGGTTTCAGTCTGTGGTTGCTTGGCCCCGTTGCCTCTGGACCTGTGGCCAGGTTGCAGGAACACCTGGTCGGGGAGTACTGTTTATCTCATGGCAGCTGGGAAAAAGACAGGAGGGGCCAATATCTCCTTCAAGGTCATACCCCCAATGACCTTGCTTCTCATTAGGTCCCACCACCTAAAGGTTCCATCACCTCCCAATTGCCCCATGGGCTGGGCACCAAGCCTTTAGCACTTGGACCTTTTGAGGACATTTCAGAACTAAGCTGTGGCAGAGAGCAAGATCTAGTGCTCTCTAGTCTGTGAACTTCTGGATTTAAATCATCATAGAAGCTGGGACTTGGGAGGACCTTCAGTGGTTCCTGTTCTTCCTTTGCTTTCTGACCAGTTGCTTACTCACCTGCAAGTGGAGATGCAGAAGGTGAACTCAAAAAGAGGCCTTTCCAGAAGAGAGCGTATGCTTTCCTTAACCAGTTTTATTGAACTAAACCATGAGCTCATGAACATGTTGTGCACTGCTCTCGTTTGGGGGGAGGGAGACGAAGGTGGGAACAGCTTGTTAAAATGGCAGATTCCTGTGTTTTAGTCCCAGAGGTTCTGATTTGGTAGGTGTGGGAATGGGGCCTAGGACCCTGCATTTCATCCCAGTGAGTTGGATTTTGACGGTTCTGTGGGAAATATTATCCTAAGTTGGGGTCTGCACATAGGCCTGTGGGTCAGATCTGACCTGCTGGCTCAGGATGGCTTTGACATTTTTAAAGCCTTGTTGAAAAAATAAACTGGTGACATGTGCTGTAGCCCCAGCTACTGGAGAGGCTGAGGCAGGAAGATTGGCTTAAGGCCAAGAGTTTGAGGCCATCGTGGGCAACAATAGTGAGACCCTCACCCCCACAACAACAGCAAAAACCAACACGTAAGTAAAAGGAGAATCTGTAGCATGTGGAAGGCCTAAGCTGTTTACTGTCTGGCCCGTTGTAGAAGAAGTTAGGTCTTTGCCTGAATTCTTCAGGGCTGCTAAGCTTAGTTGTCCTGTACGTGTCAGTGGGTGGTCAGGAAATTAGTATCACAGGTAAAACACGTGGGCTGCTGGTAGCATGGCCCTGTTCTAGGTGCAAAACTTTGCCTTTAACCTTCGATGCTTTGCATGTAGTAGGCACCTTGTATTTTTGTTGGATGAATGGTTGGTGTTTTTACTTTCAGGTGCTGTTGAATTGGAAAACCTCCCATTAAAGAAGGATGCCTTGAAAGAACTGGAATTGCCATTTGAAGTCAAAGCTGGTATGTGGAAGAAAAGGAGGGAGCAAGTTTTGGGTCTCAGATTATTTGGAAAAGAGAACTGACAACCTTGGAGTTTGTCTATTTGAGGAAGAGGAAGGATAGGAAGTATGAGTGGAGCTCAGTCTTGGAGCCTGGTCTCTGGGCCACTTGTGTTAACATTTCCTGGGGATGGTGATGGGGAGATCAGGTGGTCCCCAGGCCCACTGAGGCAGAATAGCCCACATGTCTAATAAGCACCCTAAGTGGTTCTCGTGTTTCTCAAGTGTGAGAACCTGTGTTCTAGGTCCAGAGGGTTCTTATTCACAGAGTGTGCATGGTAGATGTTACTGAGAGTTTATTGAATAAGAAGTGGGCTCTAGAATACTATGCTTGAGTTTAATTTTATATTTGCCATTTTTTTGGCTTTGTAACCTGGGACATAGTTCTGTGTGTTATCATAAAAGTCATCATAAAAGTTTAAGATAGGGTCCTAGGGTGGGAGATAGATAACTCAGTAGCAGAGCATGTGCAAGGCCCTGGGTTCATCCCCAGCACTCTAAAAAAGAAAGGAAGAAGAAAAATGTCATTGTTAAGGACGTTCTCTTATCTTAAATCTGACAGGTAGATTCTTCTTGAATTCTGTATCTTAGAAAGTAATGACACACTAATAATATCTGCTGTTTTCTGAGGCAGAGTTTCAGGTAGGCTGTGTGGGTCCTCCAAGGGCCTTTAGGACAGTTCAGGGGCTCTGCACGATTCTTGCAGCAATGTCTTGTCTCTTTTAGGTGGAGCTTAAAGAAAGCTTGTATTCTGGGAGACTTGGCTGGAAATGGAAGAACTTGGGAAATGAATACCACAAGTCTGCCAGGCAACTAACTTTCTCTTCAGCTGTGGTTCTTGTGGAACGAGTTCTTTTCTGTAGTGGCCAGTGCAGGTTACTTACATTTCAGTTCGTGATAGCTGTTCAAGGCTGGATACATTGTAGGTTTGATAACTTCCAAGGATAGCTATCAACCAACTGGTTAGAAATTAACAAGAAGTGAGTTTTGTGTCCAGGGCTTATGCAAGTGCAGTGGTAAGAAAGATGCCCAGGTGGTCCAGCTGGAAGAGTTTCCAGAGGAGGGAGGCTGCCGTGGCGTGGTGCCTCACTGGACTTTCCAGCTTAATGCATCATGCCTTGTTTTTGCAGAGCTCAACTTGTTTCACATGTGCAACAATCTGCTGCCTAATTTTTTAAATAAAAATAAATGGTGAAAGCAGTCATGCCCTGTAAAGGGAACTAGAAAAAGTCTGAGAAATGTAAAGAATTAAAATTGTGTACAGCATTTAATGAGCCTTTCCTTCTGCTCCCAGGCTTCATTGGAAAAGTGACCCTTCAGATCCCCTTTTACCGCCCACATGTGGACCCGTGGGTGATCTCTATCTCCAGCCTTCACTTAATTGGAGCACCTGAGAAAATCCAGGACTTCAACGATGAAAAGGAGAAGCTGTTGGAAAGAGAACGCAAGAAAGCGCTCCTTCAAGCCCTGGAGGAGAAATGGAAGGCAAGCAGAGAGCCTTTTGGCTGCAGGGGCATTTGTGGGGACTCTCCTGAGATGAGTGAGCACTAGACTCCACTAACACTGGCTCTCGCCCTTGCAGAATGAGCGCCAGCAGAAAGGGGAGTCCTATTGGTATTCAGTTACTGCCTCAGTCGTTACGAGAATCGTGGAGAACATTGAAGTAAGTCATGTGGACTTTTATAAGAGTCAACACGAAAGGGATTTCTCAGGCTTAAATGTGTTTCACTTCTTGGTTGCTCGTTTCTTGTGGGTTTTACTGATGCAGGGTGTGTGGAGGGCTGGCTGCTCAGGTGTGCCCTTTTGCAGGCTGCGCCAAAGGGAAAACCTGAAAAGCAGGCTGTGCTGTGCGGCTGATGTGGGCTTTTCTTGCTTCAGCTGCTGCGAGTAGGAGTTCTCATTGAACTTCCATTTCCCTTACTGCACTTTCTTTTTGAGTGTTGGAATCCCACTTGCTAAAGAATGCACATCCTCAAAGCCAGGCTGCTGAAGCCTTGATGACTCTGTGGTTTCAGGGCAAATCACACTCTGATCTCAAGTTTCTTCATCTGTGAAATGAGAGGGCTTGGGTGCCTGGTGTCTTGTTGTGAGCAGCCCACGAAGGTAGTTAACCTTTCACACACGTATCTGGTGGCAATTTGATGAGTTATATAGTGCCAGGGTGATTGGTTGTGTTTTCTATCTATAGTTACAGTTTTGTTTTGTCTTCAAAACTAAATCAAGGTCCATGCTGATTTTCATGAATGCCATGAGAGTTAGCCCATAGTTGTGACCTCGAGGGTCTTCTTGAAATGCCAGAGAGGCCCAAGCCAAATGTGTTCAAGGTATGCCATGCTCCCAAAAATAAAGTCTGAGGTTGTTGGTTTCCTAACTTTCATACTTTGACAAAAAGGTTCTTGAAGTGACTACTTTGAATTCTGCTTCAGGCAGTTATTTAGTATTTATTTTAGCTGTCACAGACTTTTTTTTTGGTACCGAGGATTGAACTTGGGGGGCACTTAACTGCTGACCCACATCCCCAGCCCTTTTTTTTGTACTTTATTTTGAGACAGTAGTCTCACTGAGTTGCTTAGGGCCTTGCTAAATTGCTGAGGCTGGCTTTGGACTCAAGGTCCTCCGGCCTCAGCTTCCCAAGCCACTGGGATTACAGGCGTGTGCCACTGCACCCAGCTGTATATCACTTATTGATGACAGGTTACCTTTATCCAGTTATAAAACATTAAATGACATAAATAGATCCCATCTAAATTTGTTATTTTTATATAAATCTGAAAGAGACTATTGTTACTAACAACTTTAGTTTGGAGAACACCCGCTTGGTAAAGTGTTCTGCTAAGCTTTATATTTTAAAAGGCTTGTATAATTGGAGCACAAGAATACATCTAATGCTAGGTGCAGTGGCACACGCCTGTGGTCCCAGTGACACAGGAGGCTGAGGCAGGAGGATCACAAGTTCAAAGCCAGCCTCAGCAACTTAGTGAGGCCCTAAGCAACTCAGTGAGACCCTGTCTCTAAATAAAATATACAAAGGGACTGGGGATGTGACTCAGTTGTTGTGTCTCTGGGTTCAGCTGCCAGTACCTAAAAAAGAAACAAATACATCTAATATACAGAAAGCCAGTAATAATTAGTGTCACAATGACACAACTATCTTTAATGTTAGCTAAGTTTTAACTTTCAAAGTAAAATTTAGAATCCATAGTGTAGGATAGCATCACAGTTGTGCATAGGTTAGCAGCACTAACTAAAATTAAAGAATAGCTTTATCTATTATTGTAAGTTTTGGAAACAGTGTTAATTATCAGAAATAGGCTTACTATCTGATGTATAAATGTATCTCATAAAACATTTATGTACTCAAAGCAAATAGCTGTAAGCCAGATTTTTAAATGGTAGTGTGGCCCTTTTTATGTCAGATACGTTGTATGAAAAAAGAGCACTTATTGGTTACCTTGCGTGTATCAAACCTACTCAGCTTTCATTTTACAAACTTACATAATACTTAGACAAAATTTGGAAAAACATTTAATTCTCAGATGTGTACATATCTTTAGTCTCACGTATTTAGGGTGTCAATTATAGTGTAATAACCTAAAATAATGGTTGCTTATTTAACTAGAGTTATTAAAGCAATCATTTAAAAGAATTTTAAAATGGTATGAATCCTAAGTCCTTTAAGGCTTAGTTTCCCTAAGTAATAAGACCTAATAGAAGAAATTATCTTGACAAATGAGAGTAGTTCAATGTTTTAAGAAACCCTTGCGTCTGTGTCCATACCACCCTGAATGCACCCACTCGCATCTGATCTCGGAATCTAAGAACCCCTTGCTGTTTTAACACATAGAGAATTAGATTCTGGGTTTGTATCAGTACATGAAAATTTGACCTTAGGAAAAACCCTTACGTATCTTTAATTGAATGTGCTAATTTTAGCCAACTTAATCACATACACAAACTTTACCTTCCACAAACCTTTTGTAACTTACTTACACACACTACAACTTGTTTACATCCTTAGTTTTTCCCCCTCTTTTTTATCTTGGAGTTTAAGAAAAAAATCTTATTTTAATCTTTTTTCATCTAAAAACATTTTCCTTTCCAAATATATTTTCGCGTCTATAGCTTTCTTTTATTTTTTTTCTAGTTGCTGACCCTTTTTAAGTTTATATTTTGAAACAATTCTTATGAAATTGCTGAATTTAGACAAATTACTCCTCTTTAGTTAGATGAAATACATTACTTTTTACAATTTTTCTAATTCAAACACAGATGAAATCCTTTGAATTTTTTTTACATATAGAATTACATTTAATTAGAATTTTAGCGAAGACCCAGAAATAGCACCTGAAACTGTTTTTCCACTTATCAACAGTTTGTAAAAATCCATTTAATAGACCCAAATATGTTTCTTTTTTGTTGTTGTTGTTGTTGTTGTTTTTTTTTTGAACCAGGGATTGAACTCAGGGACACTTGGCCACTGAGCCACATCCCCAGCCCTATTTTGTATTTTATTTAGAGACAGGGTCTCACTGAGTTGCTTAGGGCCTCGCTAAGTTGCTGAGGCTGGCTTTGAACTCGTGATCCTCCTGACTCAGCCTCCCAAGTTGCTTGGATTACAGACGTGTGCCACCACGCCCGGCCCAAATATATGTTTTCTTATAGAATTTAAGAAGGCAAGAGTACTTCATTTTGTTTAGCTGTTGATGTTTAGTTATCATAACTTTGCATATTAATCATATATCTCCTGTAATAAATACTTTTGTAAAGGTTAATCCCATTTATGTTAAATCTAATTTGCCCATTTTTAACTGTTAACTTTAGATTACCCATGAAAACTAATATTTCAGCCTAGATAATGTTATCTTTTTCCTGCCAAAGAAAAATCCTAAAAGCAATGGACATTACATTTCACATTTCAAACGTTTTATAAGCAACCAACGCTGTATTGATAGCCTGACTCCTAGAGAAATGTGTGGATTAATAATTGTAAAGACATCTTTACTCCTATTTTTTTCAACCATTTTAAAGTGATCATTTTGTTAAAGTTTGTCACTTGATCTACAAGGTATTTGGATCCATTTCTTTTAAATTTAAATTTATGAACTCATTTATCTATATGCCAATTTGGTACCATGTAAACAATATATGGACACAACATACAATATACAGGTATGCATAAATATATATTAAAAAAGAGGAAATAAAGAATTTATAGTTTTTTTTTTAAACCAGGTTTGTGATCCCCACAGGTAGGAGAAAAAAGAGCTAGAGCTACAGATGTTTCTTACACAGACTGTCAGATTTCACCCTTTAGAAGTTAGAACGGAGCCTGTCCCAGATGCCCTTTGTGTGAGTGAGCAGTGGGTTATAGACTGGAGGACGTAGACCTGGGAGAGGCCTGGATAGTGGGAAGGGCTGAGACAGGTTCTGCCAATCATGTCTGGACACTGCGTCTGTGGTTCAAGTGGCCGCTCGTCCATCCATGAGGTAGGTACATCCATGTCAGTCATCACCTCTGCTCATTGTTCTTTTTGGAACATTCAGAGAGGACGCTCTGTTACCTTTCCAGTGCACTTGAGAATTAACTCTTAGATAGTTGGCCTCTGAATAAAGACAGCAGGAAAAACCAGAGGGCTATAAAGGGAAACAAACAAAAAACTCGTTAGACAGAACATGTCTAATCAGAGCAAAACTATATTAACTTAGGCACATAGAACCAAAGGCGAATTCACTAGAAGACATATGAGCTGAAAAAAGAGACTTTTAAAATATATATATTTATTTATTTTAATTATTTTTACAGATTGCATTTTGATTTATTGTACACAAATGGGGTACAACTTTTCATTTCTATGGTTGTACACAGTGAAAAAGAGATTTTTAAAAAAGGAAAGGAAAAGGAAAGGAAAAAAAGGCACAGCCATGATTACTCTAGTAAAAGAGCATGTGGAATGTCTATATCAGAGCAGAGTGCTCTTTGGATCAGATTAGAGTCAGCCCAGATACCTAATGAGTGTGTGAGCCCATCAGGTTTGGGGAGAGGGTGGATGTCAGGAAGATTCATGAGGAAAAGGAGACGTACACATGGGGGTCTTTGCATTTTCCTTCCCTGTGCAGTTGTTCCCCATCTGGAGATAAGAGAAAACCCTGTGGGAAGTAGGGTGTCTCCTGATGTGCCCTGGCTTATCCCTGTGGTTTGGGGTAACTTGGTCCATAAGACAGAGTGCAGATGTCTTAAACATCCTCAGAAAGGTCTAGGTACAGCTGGCCTTTCCAGATCCCATTCTCTGTCTTCCCCTTTTCCTAGCATTTAGTGAGGAACTTAGCAGAATCCCAGTTTATAAGAAAAGATGAAACAGCTGTTATGTCCTATAGCAGCTCGGCTTTAAAACTGATGCTTTTTTCCTGGTGTCAGACAGCTTGGGCAGTTGCTTCTTCAGCTTACATTCCAGATGCAGGCCTCAGGGGTAAATATCAGGCAGGCAGCTAAGGAGTAAGGACAGTTGCCTTTTCAGCACAGGAGGCCAGGGCATTGAATAGGGCATCCTGACCCAGAGATGAAGGGTACTCTTAGATGTGAATTAGAGTTCCCACTGATTTGAACCTTGGGTGAGGTCCCATGATGTTCTTTTGGTGTGGAGAGAAAGATGAGAGGAAGAGAAAGCGGTCTCTTTACTCTAACAGGCATTGGGGGTCAGAATCTTGTGCTCCCTGACCTTGGGATTCTACAAAGGCATTGCCCTTGCCAAGAACCTTTGAGTTGCCAGTGGGCAAGATTTGTTCTCCAGAAAGATGGAGGGTGAAAGCCTCAATTCTTACCCTTGAGGGCTGTGTGTCTGAGTTCCAATCAAGAGATCTGCCAGTTTTTACTGGAGTGTGCTCTGGCAAAAACCCATCCATTACCTCGATTTTTCCTTCAGTCACCAAGCATCTGAGATGGAGATTGGCAGTCCAGAGAAGACTGAGCACAGGAAGCAACCAGAAGGCAGGAGGGAGCTGATGACGAATAGACAGGGAACCCAACGGTTCCAGTCTGGGGCCTTCTGCAAGACTGAGGCAGCACGGAGGTCCCGCCTCATCCCCATTCTTGCCACCATGCCAGAGATTTCAGACAGTTGCTCAGAGTAACAGGCATGAGGTTATTAGAAGGCACAGGAAAGGGGAAGGGAGGCCCTCAAGGGAGAGAGTGAATCCTCTTGGAGGGGAGAGGGATGATGTACCTCTCCTGCCTTCTAGTTTTATTGGGGGTCCTGGGAAAGTTCCCAGAGAGTCTCACCCAGGTCCACCGCTTGACTTTTGACTGATTGCAGAATGACCTCAGACTGTGCAAGACAACTCTAGGTCACTTTGGCCCATGCTGACTGGTTCTAGTTGGAACCTTTTCTTACAGGTTTTATGATTGGGGGACTTTTCCTTACTTCCCTAAATTCTAGGAAGGTCCCAAATGTCCCCCCTTCAGGCTAACTTGTGACCTTATGGGTGTTTTGGAAGTTTGCTGAGTTGGCTTACATCAGGCAGGGCTGAGAAAGCATGTGGGGTCAGCACAATGGGCCCAGTTGATAGAATTATCCCCTTAACCTCGTGGTCCCACCGTTCCTTCCCTATCACTATTGGGTGTGAAGTGCCGTTTCCTTGTGCTTTCGATTTGCATTTCCTTAATGGGGAGTGATGTTGAGTACCTTTCCATATGTCAATTGGCCATAGATACATCTTTTTTTTAAAAATATTCTTTTTAGTACTGGGAATGGAACCCAGGTCCTTATCCACACTAGGCAAGTGCTCTACCAGAGCTGTGCTCCCAGCCCTGTATCTTTTTTTTGGAGAAATATCTACTGAAATCTTTTGCCTATTTAAAAAATTAGTTTATGTTTTTATTAATCAGTTGTAAGAGCTCTTTATATATTCTGAATTCTAGTCCCTTGTCACATATATGACTTACAAATAGTTTCTCCCATTTTGCAGATTATCTTTTTATTGTCTATATTACTTTTTTTTTTTTTTTTTTTGGAACCAGGGATTGAACCCAGGGGCACTCGGCCACTGAGCCACATCCCCAGCCCTATTTTGTATTTTATTTAGAGACAGGGTCTCACTGAGTTGCTTAGGGCCTCGCTAAGTTGCTGAGGCTGGCTTTGAACTCGCGATCCTCCTGACTCAGCCTCCCAAGTCGCTTGGATTACAGGCGTGTGCCACCGCGCCCGGCCTATATTACTTTTTAATTCATTGAAGCAGAGTGACTTTCCTGAAGCCCACTTACAGGGCATGGAGAAATATGTACATGTATACATACATACAAAGTTTAGGGGCCTTGGTGTTTCTGGGTTCAGATATTGGGACATACAGACAAAATTAATATAGCATAGCCAGGCACTGTGGCACACACCTGTAATCCCAGCGACTTGGGAGGCTGAGGCAGGAGGATTGCAAGTTTGAAGCCAGCCTCAGCGACTTAGTCAGGCCCTAAGCAACTTAGCGACATCCTGTCACAAAATAAAAAGTAAAAAGTGCTGGGGATGTGGCTCAGTGGTTGAGGGTCCTTGGGTTCTGTCCCCAGTACCAAAACAACAATAGCAAAAAGCATGAGTGGGAGGAATAACAATGATGCTGGGGATTGAACCCAGGGGTACTTAACGTTATCACCGAGCCACACCCCCAGCCCTTTTTTCAGGGTCTTACTGAGTTGTTCAGGGCCTCACTAAGTCACTGAGGGTGGCCTTGAACTCATGATCCTCGTGTCTCAGCCTCCCAAGACAGCTTAATGCTTTTTTTTTAAGTTATCATTTGAAATGATTTAATGAAAATAATGTAGATTCTTTTTTTTTTTTTTTTTTTTGAAGAGCCAGTACCATC
>JAJEJO010000957.1:57204-118059 GCA_020662805.1 Glaucomys volans | reverse complement strand
CAGGGTCTTGCTGAGTTGCTTAGGACCTCACTAAGTTGCTGAGGCTGACTTTAAACTTATGATCTTCCTGCCTCAGCTTCTGGAGCTGCCGGGATTATGGGCATGTGCCACCGTACCCGGCAGTATTGTAGCTTTCATGTTGAGATGACACTAATTACAAAGAAATGTCTTTCAGGTGCAGTTGATGATTATAACCTTTAGGAATTTACAGAGTACAGGACATGTACATTATGTTTGTGTACAATGCCTGCTGTGATTCACCTGAGTGACTCACAGGCAGTTTGTCCTCTTCCTGTAGAATTCCATCCACAGCAGTTACCTAAATGTTTTTTTTCTTATTCTCCCTGTTGTAGTTAAAAATTCAAGATGTCCATTTACGCTTTGAAGATGGTGTCACCAATCCTTCCCACCCTTTTGCATTTGGCATCTGCATTAAGAATGTATCCATGCAGAACGCTGTGAATGAGCCTGTGAGTATGCCCGTGACCCCGAACTGGGAGGAAGGCGGTGTTCTGGGGAGTCAGGGCTCTGCCTGTGTCCTGCCTGTTGGCTGCCACGTTCCTTGGTAGGCATGCCTGCCTCTTATCTGGAGGCAGCAAGCCTGGTTTGTGAGACAGGGAGAGAGTTGAGAGTTGAGGTTCTGTTCGGTCACATCACTTTCATTTCATACACGTGATGCCGAGGGGCAGAACGAATGTGTCCTTGTTTCTTCTCCCTGTGTTTCCGTTTTAGCTGCTACCTACAAAGTTTTGCCAGAGGGTGTGGACAGCACATCCTGAGCTCCAGCCTCCCCATCTCTTCTGACCTTCATGTTCATGGTTTTTGAACTAATTGTGGGGTGCCTCTGTGGTGTGTTAGGCTCGTCTGATAAGACACTGCATCTGTTTTTACATGGCACTTTGTTTTGTTGGTCCATATTAAGCAGGATGGTGGGCTTCACGTGGCACACGTGTTCACGCACGTCACATGGTTCCGTCAGTCTCACTGCGTAGCGCCTCCCTGGCCATCCCTTCCGCCTCTCTGCCCTGTTAGTCTCCCCCTCTACTTTCATAGCATCTATTTTCCTTTCTCCCCTCTAGCTTCCACACGGAACAGAAAACATGATCAATGTCTTTCTGAGTCTGACTTATTTTGCTTAACATGGTGCTTTCCAGTTCTATCCATTTTCCTGCAAATGTTATAATTTCATTTTTCTTTACACCTTAACGAAACTCCATTGTGTGTATAATCTGCATTTTCTTCATCATTCCCCTGTCTGTGGACACGTAGGCTGATTGCATAACTCGACTGTTGTACTTTGACACCAGGTGCTAGGAGTCTGCCCTGCCCCACCGTGTGGTTCCCTAGAGAGGCAGGCAGACGTCCTGTACTTGAAGTCAGTTCTAGCTCCTGCCAGAGTTGGTGCAGGCCCCCCAGGTGAAGGCTTAGTCCATTGGCTGGACCCCACATCAGGTGTCACTTGCAAGTCCCAGGTTGTGACCTGTGCTTCTGACTAACAGCCATAAAGCCAGTTTCTGTGGCCTGTCGTCAGGTTTGACAGTTTGCCATATGGTTCACCAGACTCAGGGAAGCACTGCCAGTTTGTGATAAAGGATATGGTAAAGGACACAGATGGGCAGCCCGATGAAGAGGTGTGTGTTTCGCCCTCCAGGGTTCAGCAGTCTAGAAGCTCATCAAATCTCATGTTCAATTTTTTTTTTTTTTTTGCAGTTCCAGGGGAACCCAAGGCCTCATGCATGCCAGGCAAGCACTCTATCCTTGAGCTAAATTCCCAGCCCTTTCTATTTTGAGACAGGGATTTGCCACATTGCTCAGACTGATCTTGGTCTCCTAAGTAGCTGGGATCGTAATGTCACCATTAGGCCTCATGTGTAAAATGTTTTATAGAGTTTAATCTCCATCCCACCACCCAGAGGTTAGTGGGGTTTGGGATGAAATTCCCACCCTCTGAATCATCTGGTCCTTATGGTGACTGGCCCATCCTGAGGCTCTCTAGGGGTAGCACCCTAAATCACCCAGTAGCATAAACTCAAGTGTGATAAAAAGTGATTCATTGTGAATAATAGAAGACACTCCTGTCACTTAGGAACTTCCAAACGTTCTAGGAGCTCTGTGCCAGGAACTGGGGACAAAGACCAAATGTACCTCATTTGATACCATAGCTAGTTATAGGCAAAACTAAATCCCATTAAATTCTGTCTGCCCATTTCCCCCCAAGAAACCAGCTTTTTCCCTTTATTTCTTAACATGCTGTTGAATGTTAGATCTGTTAAAGAACAAAATTGCAACAACTAAAAATCTTAATTGGCTCTATTTTCTATTCTAGAATTTGGCAACACCTCATTTCGGAGAGTAGAGTCAGCATTCTGATGGGCTGAGCAAAGGGGTCGGTGGTAGAGAGAGAAGGGCTGAGGAAATCAAACACGAACAGCAGGTCGATTGGTCATTTCAAGGTTGCTTTGCTTCAAAGGCAGGGACAGAACAATGGGAAAAGTAACTGATTTGTTAGCATCAGACCACTTTAGGTGACTTCTTATCAGGATGAGAGAATGTAAGGAAGGGCCAGAGGAAACCTCATTGAAACTGTCCTGCCTGGGAAATTCGGCTGTTGGCTCTCGTTTGTCCTTCTTTTACAGAAGGTCAGATAAGCAAGCTTAGTTCAGCTGGGTGTAACTTTAGCATGGGTGACTCCGTTTTGATGGTCTGGTCTGTGGAGCCTAGTGCAGGAATGTAGCCCAAACAGTGGCCTCTTGTCATTTTTATTTAACAAAACAAACAGCTAATAGCTTTTGAGCCTTTTTATGTGCTAGGTTCTGTTCTTAGCACTTTATGTGATTTAGCTCATTTGCTTCTCAGTTTTCATCACCATGGTTACTCTCATGTCGGTGGCTGCAGTCACAGCAGAGGGAGGTGTGGGGAGATGCAGTAAGGCCAGGCCAGGAAGGCCAGGAAGTCCTTAAAGATGGAGGCACATCACCAGCTTTTTTTATTCTTTACTTTGAGACAGGGTCTCCCAAAGTTGCTTAGGGCCCTGTTAAGTTGCTGAGGCTGGCGTCAAACTTGCAATCCTCCTGACTCAGCCTCCCGGGTTCCTGAGATTATAGGTGTGCATCATCACTGTGCCTGGACAAACTTATACATATTTTGACACTCATCTGCGCAGTGATCTTTTTGACACTCATCTGTGCAGTGATCTTTTTGACACTCATCTGCGCAGGGATCTTTTTGACAATCATCTGTGCAGGGATCTTTTTGACACTCATCTGCACAGTGATCTTTTTGACACTCATCTGTGCAGGGATCTTTTTGTTTATTCTTAGTGTCTTACATACTCTTCCTCTGCTTCTGTGTAAGTAAAATGATTTGTTTGCATGTTTGTATCCCCAACCAGCTAGATTTTGAACTCTTTCAGAGCAAAACCGTGTTTTAATCCAGTTTTGTGTCCCCGGTGCCTTGCAGAGTGCCTGGTGCCTGGTGTTTCACCCGTGGTTTGTTGAGGGAAGGGATGCATTCATGAATAAAGACAGTCA
Source organism: Glaucomys volans (assembly GCA_020662805.1). Classification (NCBI taxonomy): domain Eukaryota; kingdom Metazoa; phylum Chordata; class Mammalia; order Rodentia; family Sciuridae; genus Glaucomys; species Glaucomys volans. The sequence goes on along the minus strand of JAJEJO010000957.1, from coordinate 114,529 downwards.
TCCTCTTCTCTTCCCTGTTTTTCTTACCTCAGGTACAGAAACTAATGCGGAAAAAGCAATTAGACGTGGCGGAGTTTAGCATCTACTGGGATGTCGATTGCACTTTATTGGGGGATTTGCCTCAGGTGGAGTTGCAGGTATGTTCCTGGCAGAGGGCTTGATTGCAAGCTGGCCCTGCCTGAAGGCGGCTCAGGATCCTGCCGCGCAGGTTGTCGCCTCCTGCCTCTGAGTCGGTGCCATCCCTCTTCCTCTGAGGCCTCCCCTCAGAAGTGTCTGTGCCCGAGGTGCTTGATGTCTTGACTCTGAACAATGCACAGTGTTCTGTGTGTTTTAACTTACATCAGAGTGACACCTGGGTGCCTTTTACCTCCCACTTAGTTATGTTTTCACGACTCGGGTGCGTTGCTAGTCCGTTGCTGCTCACTGCTGTGCAGCGCTCCGCTGTTGGCACGTACTGAGCCGCCGCTGTCTGTTCTCTTAGTCCCCATGTACTGGGCATCCAGATCTCAAGGTAACAGCACTGTCTGGTTCCCAGAGAGGAGCTCTGAGTGGGTTTCATGTTGACACGCCACCTTTAGTGACATTCCTTTAGGTTATACTTAGAATCATGGGATGTGAAGTATTACTGTTTGTGAAGGGTAAGAGGACTTAATCTTTTTGTAAAGCAGTTGTAGGTCGTTTCAGTGAAATAGAGGAAAATGACTCATTTTTCTCCCACCCAGGGTTATCTTGACTTATAGGCTGTTGTACATAATGGTTTTGGTTTTGCTAATGTGATTGTGTAAGCATTGAACTCATGTGGTAGAACATTGTACAACTATTAAAAATAAAGATCTTTGTGGTAATTATGTTAATCTCTAATATACACAGTTAAAAGTTTAAAAAATTAAGGCAAAATAGCTGTGCATTTGTGTAAGAAAACAACATTATAGCCAGGTGTGGTGCTACACACCTGTAATCCCAGCAACTCGGGAGGCTGAGGCAGGAGGATGGCAAGTTTGAGGCCGGTCTCAGCAACTTAGCAAGGCCCTAAGCAATTTAGCAAGACCGTGTCTTGAAATACAAAATAAAAATGACCGAGAATGTGATATGGTGGCATGCACCCCTGAGTTCAAGCCCTAGTATCAAATAAAAACAAAAATAGCAGCGTTGTTGATTACCTGAATGTGTACAGAACGCCTTCAGTAGGAGGTAGAAGCTGGTAGGCACCATTGGTTGCCTCTGAGGGTGAGTGGGTAGTGGAGGTGAGAGGAGGAAAGAAACATTTCATCTCTTTTTGCCTTTTAAATTTTAGAGCATGTGAATATATTACCTATGAAGACATAGAAATGACATTTAAAAATATTACAGAGCAATTTATGCTATTTTTGGAGTCTCATGTAATATACTGTAGATTAGATAAGGCTCATTGTGGTGACACAGCCTGTAGCTGAGGTCTTGTCACATTATGCAAGTGGCGACCAGAAGGAAGGTCAGTATGAACCGAGCCGATGTTCTTGTGACACACAGGAGGCCATGGCCAGGAGCATGGAGAGTCGCAGTCACCACTACGTCCTGGAGCCTGTGTGCGCATCTGCTCTCCTGAAGAGAAACTGCTCCAAGGAGCCGCTGAGGTCCCGGCACAGTCCCCGAATTGAATGTGATATTCAGCTAGAAACCATTCCCCTGAAGCTGTCTCAGGTACACCCTTCCCAGAGGCTTAGGCTCGCTGCCGGGCTGGTAATGGGGTGAAGGAAGCCACATTAGCATGCTGGGTACTCGAAGGCACCCTCAGTGGGAAAGAAGAGCGCACCGTGAAGCCTTCGTGCCTTCAGAGCTGAGCTGTGCTCGGTACGAGCCCCACTTGCTGTTACGTAGTTGTGTAGCTTTTTGTTGCTGTGACCGAATAGCTGACAGGAACAAGTTGGAGGAGGAAAGGTTTTATTTTAGGCCCATGGTTTCAGAGGTTCGGTCCTTGGTCAGCTGACTCCGTTGCTCTGGGCCCAAGGTGAGGCAGACTGTCATGGTGGAGTGGCATGGAAGAGGAGCACTGCTCTGCTCTAAGCTGTTGGGAAGCAGATGGGGGAACGGGTCACAGTGAGGATGCACCCCTCCAGGGCAGCTCCCAGTGAACACCTACTCCAGCCACAGCTCACCTGCCTACGGGTAGCACCCAGTCAGGCCATTCAGCTGGGATGCCTGAGGAGGTTCCAGCTCTCATGATCGCGTAACTTCACCTCTGAGGATTTCTGCACAGACACAGGGGCTTTTGGGGGACACCTCATGCCAAACTATAACAGCAGTTGGGTTCATCTCAGGTTAGTGTTTGATTTGTTTGAAGTGCTGAGCAAAGACTGCAGGAGATGGAGAGAACATAAAGACGTAATTGTCAGTGTTCAGAGAGACTCGTCCCTTGATGCTGTTTTGGCCTTTCAGTTTCACTGGATTTCAGTTCAGTGGATTGACTAATGTGAGTGTTCTTGTTAGAGGTAGGTCTTGACTGAGTAAAAGAACCAAATCTGTTCTAACTTAGTATCTCTCAATCTTTAATCAAAAGCTGCAGTACCGGCAAATCATGGGATTTCTCAAGGAGCTGGAGCGGAAAGAGAGGCAGGTGAAATTCCGAAAGTGGAAACCGAAAGTGGCAGTATCCAAGAGGTGAGGGCTGATCCATGTTGTGTGTAAATGTATTTTTATAGCACGTTCTTTTTTTATACCTAGGGTAGAAATGTGCGTCCCAGGCCTTTACAGATGGTTGGAGGTGAAGTACAGTGGGATTTCTGGCCCTTAGATGCCATTCCTGTTTATCATTGTTGCTATTTTTATTATGTATTTATTCAGTTAAAGTTTGCTCTTAGATCGAGTGCAGTGAAAGTCAGGAGATCCTCTTAATCTCATTCAGCAAGTAGCTAGTGTTGCTCTGGTAGGATCTGGTGGGCGGTAAATGCTCTGCGATATTCTTTGAACCTACTTTTCTATGTCATTTCTCCCAGGCTGTTTGGTCATTTTTGCAGTTTGCTGTGCTTTATCATGGCCATAACGAAAATAAACCCTCTTCTTGTTGCAGTGATAAACTTGATATGTAAAACTATTTCCACGTATTTTCCTAGCAATGCAGTTTTCAGTTCTTCAGTAGTTCCACCTCGTCAGTTGCCTTGAGATGTGTTTGCTACACTGTTAGCACCTGGCTCTCTCTTCATGGGGGGACTGATGCTGTGGGAGCTGCAAACCAGTCAGGCTGTAGGTTATTACCCATCTCTTAGTTGACGTTGGTTGGCAGCAGATTTTCTTTCCCAACATACTAGGTTTAGCTTAATATTAAAATAAGTCTGAAACAGGGGCTGGGGATGTAGCTCAGTGGGTAGGCTGCCTGCTTCACAAGCACAGGGCCCTGAGTTCAATCCCCAGCACCACCAAAAACAAAACAAACAAAACAAAAGTCTGAAACATAAACTGCTGGTTGAGAAGAGAAGAAACGTCTTAGGAGAGGAACATCGTGTGTGAATTGTCCTGGACCCTTAGCATCGTGGTTGCTTCTAGTGAGAAGTGATACGTTGTTATGGCTCTTGCAGCTGCCGAGAGTGGTGGTATTTTGCTCTAAATGCTAACTTGTATGAGATCCGAGAGCAGAGGAAGCGCTGTACCTGGGACTTCCTGTTGCACCGCGCCCATGACGCTGTGTTTTACACTGACAAATATTTCAGCAAGTTAAAAGGAGGCTTACTGTCTGCAGAAGACAAGGTGAGTGGACTGTTCTCATGTGTTTCTTGTTTTCATGCAGAGGTTAAGCGTATTCTTTCGAAAATAGAAAATTCTCTAAGAAAATAGGATCTGTGAAGAAGCGAAGTCTATTACCATGGAGCGTCGTTTTATAGATCAGAGTGGGTTTTAATAGAGAAGTTCTTGGAAGGCCTGTAGCCCTGCCTTGGCCAGACCTACCCCCAGCCTCTGCTGCCTGAGGAGAGCCAGGGGTAGGAGGAGGAAGAGATGGCCACGGTCCTGCCAGGCCTTTGTGCCCACTCCCATCCTCCTCCAGCGCTCTGTGAGGACTCGGGGAGCCTTTCATGTGGTTACCTGCCTCTCTTCAAAGCCTGATCTGAGGCCTAATTCTTTCCTCTGCAGTCTGACACTAATCCCTGTGGACTTGGCCTACATTTTCCATAATCCCAGTGGCTTATTAACCTTGAGTGTTTTTGGTGGTGGAGACGAGGCAGAAGGGGAACATAACTGGTGAAAACAGGTTCACATTTGGATTGCCAGTGGGCCAGGGGCTCCACAACCTCCCCTGCTAGAATCCTGGCGGAGGACCCACCCCTCCTGTGGCCTGTCTGCCTGTTACCCCTAGGATAAGGAGTGGAATTACTTTGTTCCTTGAATTGTTTTGCTTTTGTTTGTTTTTTAAATTTATTTTAACATTTATTTTTATGTGGTACTGAGGACCGAACCCAGTGCCTTATGCATGCTGGGCGAGCACTCTACCACTGAGCCACAACCTCAGCCCTGAGCATGAGTTTTGCAGTACCAATTTAGACCATTTCCAATATTTCAACTCAGGTAATGTCTCTTAACTAACCATTTCTTTAGAGAATTCTTTCAGGCAAAAAGGAATATCACTTTCCCTCTAGCACCCACTGTGTGGTGTCCAGCAGTGGCGCTGAAGCCCTGGGGATTCTCACCCCTCCTGCCAGTGCCCTGAGGTCGTGGCTCCTTACGTGGTTGATATTTTCTTCCTCAGTGTTGGACAGGGCTATTAATGTAGGAACCTGATGCAAGGACAGGATAAACCACACCTTTTGTTCTGGATGTTTTCTCAAAGGCACAGGCAGAAACATGGAGGGAGAGAGAAATCTAAATCACCAGGGGGGTGGGCAGGTTGAAGCCCGTCTGATCTCTTTAATGGTGGGGTGTGAGAAACAGTTCAGGCTCGCTCATTCTGTTTTCTTTTTTAACCTGGCATGCAGCTGGCTACCTGGTCTCTTTGCTAACTCATATGTGACAAGTCACAGTGACCACGTCCTTGCTGATACACCACAGGACACATGCGGGAGCTGGCACCTGTGCATTCCTCTGGGCAGCACTTCATGGCTGTGACGAGGGGCAGGGCACTGTGGTGGTGCATGCACTGCAGTGACCCTCTGGAAACCAAGGACTGCTGTTGGTGTCCTTTCTACTGCCGTTAGCCCCGGAAGCTGTGAAACTTGCTAGTGGAGTGTTTGAGACCCAGGAGCTGTTGAATTATGGGAGAAATCTGTTGGCCAGTGAAAGTGGTCACCCTGGACCAGCTGCTTATCTCATTCCTTGGCCTTCAGAGGACATGGTGCAGCCAGCGGATTCCTTTGAGGCCTGGTAGTGGTTTGTGAGGGTGTCCAGTGCCTTCGGAGCTCCAGTGTCTGGTTTTTGTTTTTACTTTCACCCAAACAGGAGGAAATGTGTCGGATAGAGGAGGAACAGAGCTTCGAGGAGCTGAAGATTCTGCGTGAGCTGGTCCATGATCGATTTTACAAGCAGGAAGAACTAGCAGAGGTGAGACACGCTCTGAGAAGGTCTGTTCCAAGCCAGTACACTTGTGATGCTTCAGTTTTCATGTGCACATGCTCTGTCTGGGACAAATGGCAAACAGTGGCCATTTCAGCTCATGTCTGTCTCGGGAACTCACATTAGCTGCTTTGTGATTTCCACAGAGTCTGCGAGAGCCTCAGTTTGATTCCCCAGGAAACTCTCCTGGAGACCCAGAGGCCAGCGGAGGCAGTGGGATGCTGCAGTACCTTCAGTCCTGGTTTCCTGGTTGGGGTGGCTGGTATGGGCAGCAGACCCCTGAGGGGAGAGCGGTGGAAGGATTGCCGGCAGAGCAGCATGAGCAGTGGACCCCTGAGGAGATCCTGGGTATGCTGGGAGCTGTCCTGGCCTCGCCCCTGGGCTGTGGTGGAGGGAGGTGCTTCGTTCAAAAAAATGGGTTCGTTATTTGCACAATGGCCATTGGTTATTTTAAAATTCAACCAAAGAAGACATTTGGAAAACCATCTGTTTCATGTTCATAGAGGCAGAGAGAATATGAATTTTGGGAGAGACTCCATTTGCTACTACTCCATGCTAAATAAGAATATTGGCACAGTTTTGAATAGATCCGAGCATCAGCTTTTGTCAGAGAACTAAATTTGAGCCTGTTCACAAATATTAAAACTCCACAGCTTGACTAGTGGTCCAGAGGTGCTCCTCAGGCCTTGCAAGCAGTGTGGGAGCCATAGCCACTAAGGACCATTTGAGTTAAAATCAAATATAAGAAAAATCCAGTTTTTGATTTTCTCTTTTGCGGTCCTGGGGATTGACCCCAGGCACTGTACCACTGAGCACATCCTCAGCCTTTTAAAAAATTAGTACTGGCTGGAGATGTAGCTCAGTTGGTAGAGTGCTTGCCTGGCAAGCACAGAGCCCTGGGTTCAATCCCCAGCACTGGAGAAAAAAAAAATTAGTATTATTTTTATTTTTGTTTGTTTATTTGTTTATTTTTCTTGTAGTTCTGGGGATTGAAACCAGACACTTTACCATGGAGCTGCATCTCAGTCCTTTTTATTTTTTATGTTGAGAGAGTGTCTCACTGAGTCTCCTCCCTCACTGTGTTGTTGACTCTAGCCTTAAACTTGCCATCATCTTGCCTGACCTTTCCGGGTTTCTGGGATTATAGGCATGTGTCAACATGCTGGGCTACTATAAATCATTTGTTTCTTTTTTTTTTTTGGCACCAGGATTGAACCCAGGGTTGCTCAGTCCCTTTTACTTTTTTATTTTAGAGAGGGTCTTCTTAGTTGGTAAGGTTGGCCTTGAATTTGTGGTACTCCTGCCTCAGCCTCCTGAGCAGCTGGGATCACAGGCATGTATTACCATGTCTGGCTAAAAATTCAGTTTATTATTATTTAAAAAAAATTTTTCCCCACATTTTTTCTTATTGGTGCATCTAGTTATGCATAATGGTGGAATTTGTTCTTACATATTTGCACATGCACACAATATAATGATATCATTTGGTCAGTATCACTCCCCAGCCCTTACCCCTCCCTCCCTGCTTCCCACCCTTTGGTCCCTTTCCTCTACTTATCTCCTTTTGATTTTTATGAGATCCACTCCCACCTTTCTTTTCTTTCTCTCTAGCGTCCACTTATGAGGGAAGCATAAGACTCTTGACCTTCCGAGTTTGACTTATTTCACTTACCATGATGGTCTCTAGTTCTGTCCATTTTCCTGAAAATTACATAATTTCATTTTTTTTATGACTGAATAAAACTCCATGGTGTATTATATATATATATATACACCACATTTTCTTTATCCATTCATTCATTGATGGACACCTAGGTGGGTCCCCTAGTTTGGCTGTTGTGAGCTGTGCTGCTGTAAACATGGGTTTGCATGTGTCACTGGGGTGTGACTAATTCTTCAGGGTAAATACCAAGGAGTGGAATAGCTAGGTCATACGATGGTTCCATGCCTAGTCTTTTTATTTTTATTAAACTATTTTTAAAAAAATTTTGATTCATTGTACACAAATGGGGTAAAACTATCGTTTCTCTGGTTGTACCCGAAGTAGAGTCACACCATTTGCATAATCATACATGTACATAGGGTAATGATGTTTGTCTCATTCTATTATTTTTCCTTCCCCCCACCCCTAGTTTTCCTCTATATAATCCATCCTCCATTCTTGCCTCTCTCCCACCCCCTAGTCTTTTTTTTTATAAACTATTTTTTCAGTTGTTGATGGACCTTTATTTTATTTATATGTACTGCTAAGAATCTAACCCCAGTGCCTCACACATGCTAGGCAAGTGTTCTGCCCCTGAGCCACAACCCCAGCACCCATGCCTAGGATTTTGAAGAGCCTCCATACTAATTTCCATAGTGATTGTACCAATTTACAGTCCTACCAGCAGTGTAAAATTGTTCCTACTTCTCTACATCCTCTCCAGCATTTATTCTTTGTATTCTTTTTTGCAGTGCTGGAGATTAAACCTGGGGCCTTGTGCTTGACAAACAAGCACTCTACCAACTGAGCTATATCTATATCCCTAGCCCTTCTTTGTATTCTTGATGACTCCCATTCTGTCTGATGTGAGATGAAATCTCAGTGTAGTTTTGATTTGCATTTCCCAAATTGCTAATGCTGGTGAGCATTTTTTCATGTTCATTGGCCAAATCTGGTTTCCTAATTGCACTAGCCTCATTAGCCATGTGTGGTTAATGTCCTGCAAAACAGTGGCCACTGTCCTGCAAACCCAGAGACAGAGCATTCACCCTGCGGCCTTATGTGGGGAGTCATGTGCTCCCTGGTGCAATGATAAGTTGATAAAACAGGTTTGTTTTACATTTGCACACTGAACAGTCACCTTTCCTCTAAAAAAGGGAAAAGATAGAGTCATCATGACTGTGTCAGTGTGCTGGGTTATGTGTTTTGTTCGTCCGTGCTTTTTCTGACCTGTTCTCCTTCCATCTAGGCACTGAGGAGTTTTTTGACCCCACTGCAGACGCCTCGTGCATGAACACATACACGAAGCGGGATCATGTCTTTGCTAAACTGAATGTGCAGTTGCAGCGAGGCACAGTGACGCTGCTCCACAAGGAGCAGGGATCTCCTCAGACGAGTGAAAGTGCGTTCATGCAGCTGGAGTTCTCAGGTACTGCCCCAAAGGACCCGCCGCTGCCGTCACCTCTCTGGCTGCCAGTGTCCAGTTGATTCTTTCCATTTGAGGTAGTTGTGAGCTGGAAGGTTGCCACACACTGACTGAACCATCGCCTCTAGGGGACGTACAGGTTAGGTTCCTGCAAGCCTCTGATCATGGCATTTGTCAGCTGATCCGATCCCTTGTTTTTTTAAAATTTGAGTTTGTGTTTAGAAACATTTTATTTAATAGATCTCTGTTGTTGACTCAGTAATGTTGCGATCATGGCCTGCAGCACTCCAGACACGCCCAGATGAAGCGGATCTGAAGTGTTTTCTCTGTAAAGTACATGCCAACCTGCTTGCACTTAGGAACATGCTAGGCAGCACTTCAGCATTGCACTGACCATTTCATTTTATTTATTTTTTTGTGGTGCTGGGGATGGAACCCAGGACTTTGTTCAGCTAGGCAAGCACTCAACCTCCTCTGCCACATCTGTAGCCCCACTTGGTCATTTTGAATGACAAAATCCTGAAAAAAAAAATAAATAAAGCACATGTAAGAACAGTGGCAAATGGGGCTCTAAATAGACCAGGGAAAGACCCTTGCCCCCCTGTGAGAGCCAGCACAGGGAGGCAGAGCTCTGCTCATTTGGACTCAGGGGGTCCGTGCACATTGGGTGACTGAATGACCAAGAAAGTGCCATGAGTATTGATTTGGGGGTTACAAATATATTTTCACGAGCAGATGAATGTATATGTACAGAATCTGTGATGAATAAGGACCAATTTTATTTGACTATTTTTTGTGATTTTGAATTAAAGATGTATAAATAAATACCCAGATGTCGATGTGGACATCTCACACTTATTTTTTCAGTTCATGGAACAGCAGTTTATCTGAGACATTTGAGAACTTTGAGAAGGGTGAAAAAAATAAATAGGCCACAGTTTGTGTGACTTCATAACCTTGAGCTGAGCTATCGAACACTCAGTGTGAACGAGCAGATTGCTTGAACTTAATTATAAAGACTCAGTTTACAATTTGTTCTGCTGGGAAAAACTTCCAACCGTTCTTGTGTATTTTAGATAGGTATGTAGCTAGAGCTTATTTTTTCCCTCTTGGTTCTAATTTAATGGAAAAATAGCTCGTGGTATCTAATAGTACTTTGTGATATATCTAGTATTTTTAGAAACATGTTAGGCTGTCATGGCAGGATGTCAGCTCATGTTTATCTTTTGTAGATGTAAAACTTCTAGCCGAGTCTCTTCCTCGAAGAAATTCTTCCTTGCTTTTAGTCCGGTTGGGCGGACTGTTTCTCCAAGACCTGGCTACGGAGGGAACCACATTTCCGCTTCTGGTCTTCCCTAATCCAGTATGTACCACAGTGGCCTGGCTCGTCCTCCAGGGGGTTGGTGAATGTGGTCTGTTGTAGGCAAATGATAAGTGATATTAACCTGATTCACTCTGACATTTGAGGGTCTTCAGACCAGTAGGCTGGGCCAGGTAGATTTCTCCAATCTTCTAGAAAATGTTGGTGAGACTGCATCTTCTTCCCTTCCTACATTGTAGCCACCATGGAGTAGTTTGCTCGGTTTTGGAAGAAAATACCACCAGCACCAGTTTTCTGCATTTCAGGGTTAGCGTTCCAACTCCTCCGTACTTGGCAGGCATTTTCTTGTGTTCGTGTATTCATTGGTAGGCAACCTCATCTTTCCAGGATTCCAAAGAGAACCACCTCAAGTTTTCCACATATGTGCAATTTTTTATATGTAATAGATTTTATTAACTATGAGATACTTGATTTTATTGACAAAAATATGACCTGGGTGCTGAATATTTAGCCACTATACCCTGTCCACAATTCTTTTTGGGAAGCGAGAGGATAGTTGTAGAGAGGGTGGGAGGTTAGCAACCATGATGTGCTGACTGCCAAGAGCATGCTGTCATTGAAAACGGACAGACTTGGTCTTACTAGGTTTGGAAAAAACCTAAACAAGTCTACAAGCACTCAGTAATCCTGCATGGAGTGAGTTTTGATTCCATTGTTCTGGGGGCAGTGATGCTAATGGGTCAGCTATATGTGTGTCTACAGTGAGTTGTCCCCTCTCGCCTGACACTGAAGCATTTTTGTATGTGTGTTTACAGCAAAAAGAAGTTGGCAGAGTCTCCCAGTCTTTTGGTCTCCAGACCACATCCTCGGACAGAAGTGATCAATACCCTGGTAAACTATCATGTGTTCCTAAAATAAGGCTTAAAAATGTTGTTATTACAGATCAGTAGTAATCTGTGATCAGAAGTAGAAGCAGGAGCGCTTCATTTTGGGCGAGTGCATTGCCACTGGATCAGTGTGACCTGGAGGCCTCCTGGCACTCTCAGGTGGGACTCTTGTTTGTTCTTGCAGTGCTGGGGATTGAACCCAGGTCTTCACACGTGCTGGGCATGTGCTCTGTCCCCTCATCCCTCGCAGTGGGACTGTTAACAGGGATGTAACTAGGCCAACCTTGGGAGCCACAGGGCCTGGTTTCCATGACAGAAGCCAAAACAACAGCCTAGTCTCCATGATTCCACAGGAAAATTAGAGTCCGTCCCCAGAGGCTCTCTGTTTTTATTGGATTGTTTTTTCTTTTTGCAGTGGTAGGGAATGGAACCCAGGGCCTTTCACATGCTAGGCAAGTGGTGCTCTACCACTCATTCCACTAGACCAGCTCTCTGTTTGTAAAATGTGCATAATTGTGGACAAATTGGAAAATAATTTACAAAATATCTCCCTCCCTGTCCCGAAAATTCCTCACAGGTCTATTTAGAATATGGTGATTGTTTTGCTGTGTTCCATTTTCTTTCTTCTGTTCTTTCTTGTAGCTGCAGACCCAGACGACCCAGTTTTTGAGATGCTGTATGAGAGAAATCCAGTGCACAGTCATTTTGAGAGGCGGCTGAATGTCAGCACAAGGCCTTTGAACATCATATATAATCCCCAGGCTATTAAAAAAGTAGCCGACTTTTTCTACAAGGGAAAGGTTCATACCTCAGGTTAACTTTTTTGTTTGTTTGATCTTATGTTACTTTTTAAAAACATCCTCCTTGTCAGTGATGGTGCTGTGGGCAAGGGCACACACTCTCTTGGTCTGTGATGGTGGAGAGGGCCTGTGGAGTGAGTGGGTGGGTCGACCTTAGAAACTGGGCCGGGCGCCTGTGCTGGGGCTGCCTCTCTTCCCAGAGAAGTCAGCATCCACACACATTTTCTGTTTGCCTTCCTTCTGCATAAAGTTTTTCATTCTTCTCATTCCATTATGATGGCAGTTTCCTTGGCTACCCAGAGTATTTTAGACCAGTGAACCGAGGAGGAATGTTCAAGAATATCCTTCCGGATAATGGGATCTATATACAGTCTCCTTCACTTGCTTGGTGCAGCATTTTAAGCTGCAAAGGTCTAACTGTCGTCATTGATTTATTAATCCTCCCTTTGTTCCCCAGCATGATTTGAGACAGTGGTATGGAAAAAGCCCTCTTACTGATAGGGAGGTGAATGATAAAACACAGTAGTGTCTTGGTTTTTTTTATTAGTTTAATGTATTTTAATAGCAAACTTACATCATGGAAGACAGACAACATTAAAAACACGTACTTGCACGTAGGGCAATTCAGAAAGGTACAGTGAGTGGACGGGATCTGCTGTATGATAGCAAGGCCACAAACACCAGTTAGTTGCCATCAATAAGAAATTTACTTGTTTAAAAAAATCCAAATGCTGGCATTGTCCAGAAAAATTTAAGAGTTTTATTTATAATTGTTATAAAGTTGAACTGAAACTTGTCCACTGAAACATTGTGACCTGCGTTAATGCTTTCCATCCCCACATTTATATTAAAAATTCACACGCAAATGAAAATGGGGAAACGGCCAATACCTGATTTCTGTACCCTATTTTTCCACTCACAGTCATATACTTAGGTACCTTTTGACCCCATGGAAAAAAATATCTAACGTTCAGAACTACCAAGAGCAGGAAGAAGAGAAAAAGCATATTTACTGAGAATGAAATGTTTCCCATCATAGTGAATCTTAAGCACCTTCTCCATGTACGCAGCATGCTAATTGGATGTCTTTTGGCATAATTGTCACACCTTTGGCGTGGATAGCAAACAGGTTGGTGTCTTCACAAAGGCCAACCAAATAGGCCTCACTTGCCTCCTGTAAAGCACCGATAGCTGTGCAATTTCTTGCAGCTGATGCTAAAAGAGGAGTTTGTGAATCAGAAGTTCAGGGGACTTCTGATAACATCTGATTTCACGGAGTGCCACAGTACTGGGCCTGTAAGGATGAGGTTTCTTCACCCCTCCAGTAGAGGGCGCATTCTTGCGAGTGGCTTTTGTAGCCAGTTGTTTCCTGGGTGCTTGATCACAGGTCGATTTGTGGGCAGTCTGCATTGTATGAGCCACGGTAGAAAGACCTCCTTACCTTTCTCCTTCGCTGGAGCCCAGCGAGCTGGAGGCAGTGCTGGCATTAGAGAGCCTACAGTAGTGTTTCTAAAAATATAGGCCCTCTCTCCTTTATAGCAATGTTGTTCTTGTAGTTTTTTGTCCAATTTTTCATATTTTTCATATAAACAGTAGCCATAAATAAAGTGACTTCTTTGTGTCACTGACAGAGTAAAGAAAGTGTTTCCTTCTAAATTACACTTTTTTCTTCCTATGTAACGTCTTGCTTTGTAAGGATGTTGAAATATTACGAATTTTTCAGAGCTGTTTTTGTTACTGATTGCATTCCCGCTTTGGTGGAAGTTCTTGGTGGGAACAGGTGTGGCAGCATTGTATGCACCCAGCCATTTGGGAATCCTGACTGTGCTGTGTATTTCCGATCTTGCAGGTTTTGGTTATCAGTCTGAACTCGAGCTGAGAGTTGCTGAAGCTGCCCGGAGACAGTACAACAAGCTGAAGATGCAGACCAAGGCGGAGATCCGGCAGACCCTCGATCGTTTGCTGGTGGGGGATTTCATAGTAAGCAGCCTCATAACACTGGGCATGGGGGAAGGGACAGGTTTTTCTTTTTTTTGGTGCTGGAATTGAACCCAGGGCCTTGCGCATGTGGGGCAAGTGCCCTGCCACAGAGCCACCAGCTCCAGGCAAGTCTCTTTTGATAGGTTCATTGTCTACTGTGGGTAGACTTGCTTATATCAACTGTCCTGACTAAATGAACTGAAAATATAAAATCTTTATCAACTGGCATGAAATAAAAATCTCATCTTTTACAGCCAAGGTTGAATTAAATAAAGTGAGCCACTGTGACTTGATCGAGGTCCTTCTGTACGTGCCTGGGAGCACTTGTCCTGTGACCTCTCTATACCTGAGCGCTGCCCATTTTTCTTGCCTTAGAAGAGATTGGATTACTACCTGACTTCTATCTTGGGCTCTGATGATCACTGTGTCACCATCTGTGGTCACTGAGTGACAGCTGAGGAGAGAGCACTGTGGGCAGGTAGAGCCAGGGGACAGCTCAACAGTCCAGGAAAGCAGTTTGTTCCTCATGGTGTGGCTGCGGGAGGAGGAGCCCTGGGAAGGAGGCGGCTTGTCTTGTGCAGTGGAGAACAGGCCACAGTGGAAACCGGGAAGGAGCCATGTTCAAAAGGATGTCCTGGTGTATGGGAAGGAGAATGAGTCCTGTTTCTTGCATGTCTTTTTTTTTTTTGTGGTGCTGGGGATCGAACCCAGGGCCTTGTGCTTGCAAGGCAAGCGCACTATCTTGCATGTGTCTTGTGTGTTTCAACACAAATTATAACAGTATCCTCTTGTTATCTTAGGCAAAAGACAATTCTTTCTGATAACATTGTATCAATTAGTTTTTACCACCTGCATGTAATTGAGGCTACTTTTAGTTACAAAGAACAGTTTACAGATTCATGAATCAGTGTGTTATTTGTATTTCGAACATCAAAATTTATGTTTTTCCTCAAGTTATTTTTCATGAAGTTCATGATTACCAATATCTGTGAATAAGTAAAAAATTTTTGGATTTCTACATTTATTTGAATTTCAGATTTCTTTAAGTTTAAGCTGTTAAGCTCTGTAAATTAGAAACAAGATCTTTCTTGAATTGTGGATCATCAATCCAAGTATAGTAACCAGTAATGTGCAGGGTTTTTTCCTCTCCACCCCAGACGTCAGCTCAGGGTGGTGTCCCCAGGCCTCAGCATCTGCTGGGCTTCATCTTAGACTTGGTGCCCTAATCCCATGGAGCACCGGGGCTCTCCACAGACCCCTCAGGGCCTTGGGCGTGCTGGACGGCCCTGAGCAGTCTTCAGTTCACAGTCGCTGGTGGCAGCGCCGTAACTGAGGTTTATTTCATTTTCACAGGAGGAAAGTAAACGGTGGACAGTGCGACTAGATATTTCTGCCCCTCAGGTGATATTTCCTGATGATTTCAAGTTCAAGAACCCTGTGTTAGTTGTTGTGGATCTGGGAAGAATGCTGCTGACAAATTCTCAAGGTACAGTACCAGTGGGAAGTGAGGGAGACGGCTCATGGCCCATCTGTCTGACCCTGATGTCATTCACTTTTCAAAATGTATAGTTCAGCCGGGTGTGGTGGCGCACTCCTGTAATCCCAGCAGCTCGGGAAGCTGAGGCAGGAGGATCGTGAGTTCAAAGTCAGCCTCAGCAAAAGTGAGGTACTAAGGAAACTCCATGAGACCCTGTCTCTAATTAAAATACAGAACAGGGCTGGGGATGTGGCTCAGTGGTTCAGTGCCCCTGAGTTCAATCCCCAATACCCGGAAAAAAAAAAAAAAAAAAGGTGCAGTTCAGTTATTTTGGGCATGTTGGTGGATTTGTACAACTCTCACCACTGTTTAGTTCCAGAGCATTTTCCTTTCCCCAGTGAAACTACAAATTCATCAGTGATCATTCTCTCCCAAACCCCTCCTCCTCGGCTTCTGGCACTCACGAGTCTTTTTTTTCTGTCTCTGTGGACTTGTTTATTCTAAACATTTCATGTGAGTGGAATACAGTATGCAATCTTTTATGTCTGACTTTTTATTTAGCATAACATTTTCAAAGTCCATCCATGTTCTAGCATACATCCATATTTATTTCTTTTTATGACTGAGTAATAGTCCTTGGTATAGATGTGCTACATTTCTATTTACCATTCATTGTTAGACATTGGGATTGTCCTCCCTTTGCCTACTATGAATAGTATTTTATGAATATTCATATACGAATATTCATATACAGGTTTTTGTGTAGAAAACTGTGTTTTCAGTTCTCCTGGGCACAACCTGGGGGTGGAGGTGCTGAATCCTCTGCGAGTCTGGGAGCTGCTGACTTTTCAGCAGCAGCTGTAGCATCACCAGCAGCGGAGCTCTCCAGTGTCTGCACCCTGTCGTCATGTCACTGTTCTGTGTGGGCATCGTGTGGTTGTGCAGTAGCCCCGTGCTTACTTTCAGGGGTAGAGCTTTAACCTAGTTGTGATTGTAGCATATAAAAGAGACCTGGAAGATGACTTCATCACTGCCAGTACATCTCAGTATGTTGAAATGGGACAGAAGAATGCGGGACAGAAGCAAGTGGAGTTAGGCAGATCAGCCAGTGTCAACTCAGCTTCACTGACTAGACCTGAGAGAGAAGGGGGCAGGGGACGGGAGGAGGAGGGACGTTAGGTGTTAGGGGGATTTTTTTTTTTTTTTTTGAAACCAGGGATTGAACTCAGGGGCACTCGGCCACTGAGCCACATCCCAGCCCTATTTTGTATTTTATGTAGAGACAGCGTCTCACTGAGTTGCTTAGCGCCTTGCTCTTGCTGAGGCTGGCTTTGAACTTGTGATCCTTCTGCCTCAGCCTCCCAAGTGCTGGGATTACAGACGTACGCCACCGCGCCCGGCCATGTTAGGGGGATTTTAAAAGGCAGTTAGATCTGAATGAAAGGGTGGCTTAGCTGCGCACGGCACCAATGTGAACTCATGAAACATAATGTGGAACAGGGGCCCATGATGGAGCCCAGCCCCCCTGTGGTTGTCTCAGAGCCATCCAGCCTTAGAGAGACTCCCATTTGTACACCGGGGGGAAAGTCACACATAAAGCAGCTTCTGCTGGCCAGGCCTGGGTCTGGGCTCTTGGATTGTGAGCACAACACCTGAGACCACCCTTCTCTCAGAGCTTCCTGGTGGGGAAAGCAAAGTGAGCAAGCTGAGCTGGGAACAGCTAAACAAGCACAGAGAGTGACAGGTTGGTGATGTGGCCAGGAAGGCAGCGTGGCCATGGTGCTGGGCACCCCAGCATGCCCTGGGCCTTGCTGCTCGCCAGTGTTTCTTGTAGTCACGTGTGTTCTCTCTTTTCTCTGTAGATGACTCCAAGAGGAAAAGTGGGGATGGGTCGGCCTCTGAGGAGACTCAGTTCAGTGATGATGAGTACAAGACCCCTCTGGCCACACCTCCCAACACCCCACCTCCAGAGACAAGCAGCAGCAATGGAGAGAAAACACCTCCTTTTCCTGGAGTGGAAATCAGCGAGGAGCAACTGCAAGCACATTTAATGAACACAAGGATGTACGAGAGGTACACACTGTCCTTCATGGACCTGCAGATCATGGTAGGGCGCGTGAAGGACAACTGGAAACACGTCCAGGATATTGACGTGGGGCCCACCCACGTGGTGGAGAAGTTCAACGTTCATCTGCAGCTCGAACGGCGACTGATTTATACTTCAGATCCCAAGTACCCAGGGGCTGTGCTCTCAGGCAACTTACCAGATTTGAAAATCCACATCAATGAGGATAAGATATCTGCTCTAAAAAACTGCTTTGCTCTGCTTACCAGCCCAGAAATGAAGACATCTGACACTCAGATTAAAGAGAAGATTTTCCCCCGGGATGGCCAGCGAGGAAGTTTGCAGGACTCAGTAATGAACTTGACCCAGAGCATTGTGATGCTGGAGCAGCATACCCGGGAGGTTCTGGTGGAGTCGCAGCTGCTTCTGGCTGAGTTTAAGGTTAACTGTATGCAGCTTGGTGTTGAGAGCAATGGCAGGTACATTTCTGTGCTCAAGGTGTTTGGTACCAACGCCCACTTTGTGAAGAGGCCTTATGATGCTGAAGTCTCGCTCACTGTTCACGGTTTGCTCCTGGTGGACACCATGCAGACCTACGGTGCTGATTTTGACCTTTTGATGGCTTCACATAAGAACTTGAGTTTTGATATTCCAACAGGAAGCCTCCGGGATAGCAGGGCACAGTCTCCTGTCTCTGGACCTAATGTGACTTACTTAACTGATGTAGCCACCCTGAATGACCGATCTGCGACTAGTGTTTCAATTGACAAAATTCTCACCAAAGAACAAGAGTCTCTCATTAAGTTGGAGTATCAGTTTGTGAGTTCAGAGTGCCCATCAATGAACTTAGACAGCACTCTCCAGGTGATTTCATTACAGGTGAATAATTTGGATATTATCCTAAATCCAGAGACAATTGTGGAGCTGATTGGTTTTCTTCAAAAATCCTTCCCCAAGGAGAAAGACGATTTGAGCCCTCAGCCTTTAATGACTGATTTTGAAAGAAGCTTTAGAGAACAAGGGACTTACCAATCTACTTATGAACAAAACACCGAGGTTGCAGTGGAAATCCACAGACTTAAC
Organism: Glaucomys volans; assembly: GCA_020662805.1. Lineage (NCBI taxonomy): Eukaryota > Metazoa > Chordata > Mammalia > Rodentia > Sciuridae > Glaucomys > Glaucomys volans. The sequence goes on along the minus strand of JAJEJO010000957.1, from coordinate 96,274 downwards.
TTACTGCTCCTCCGGACAGTGGGAATGGCAAACGGAGAGAAGCATGGCAGGAAGATCGCCACTGCAAGTGTAGGCGGCACCAAAGTCAACCTCTCGATGGGGAGCACATTTGATGTGAACGGTTCTCTTGGCTGTTTGCAACTTATGGATTTGACACAAGATAATGTTAAGAACCAGTATGTTGTCAGCATCGGGAATTCTGCAGGCTATGAAAATATTGTCAGTGACATTGGCTACTTTGAATCCGTGTTTGTCAGAATGGAAGATGCAGCCCTTACTGAAGCGTTGAGTTTCACATTTATTGAGAAATCTAAACAGGAGTGTTTCCTCAACCTGAAGATGGCTTCCTTGCATTATAACCACTCTGCTAAATTCCTGAAGGAGTTGACATTGTCCATGGATGAACTGGAAGAGAATTTTCGAAGTATGCTGAAAAGTGCAGCCACCAAAGTCACCACAGTGTTAGCTACCAAGACTGCTGAGTACAGCGAGATGGTGTCCCTCTTTGAGACTCCCAAAAAGTCCCGGGAACCCTTTATCTTAGAGGAAAATGAAATATACGGGTTTGGCCTGTCTTCGTGTCATTCGGACACTGTCAAGCTAATCCTGAACATCAACATCGAGTCTCCAGTTGTTTCCATCCCTCGGAAGCCAGGGAGTCCCGAGTTGTTGGTAGGACACCTGGGACAGATATTCATCCAGAATTTTGTGGCAGGAAATGACGAGTCCAGAAGTGACCGTCTGCAGGTGGAAATCAAAGACATTAAACTGTATTCTTTGAATTGCTCACAGCTGGCAGGCAGAGAAGGTGCTGGGGCTGAAGTGAGCCGAACGCTTTGTCCACCCTCTGGCGCTGCCAGTGCCAGCAGCCAGGAGGAAGCTCATTTCACTCGACATGATTTCTTTGAATCTTTGCACAGAGGTCAAGGTAAGGAGCATAACTCTTTTGTTTCATTTTGTTTAAAGGTTCAAAACTCAGCTTGTGTATTATTTCACCAAAAACAACAGCAAAAACATTTTCTTCTAGAATTATCCCCAGTTAATATTTTAGAAACCATGATAAAATTTTGATGGAATGCTTCATAGTAGATTGGTATATTTTCATCTTTTTCCATTTAATATCATTTTTGGCAAGACAGTTCTTTTTAACTTTATTGTTTTATTAATTTATTTTTTCATCTGGTGCTGAAGATTGAACCCAGTGCCTCACACGTGCTAGGCAAGTGCCCTGCCACTGAGCCACAACCCCAGCCCAAAACAAGAATTTTTAAAAGTGTTTTCTTTTGGAAATTGTGTGGCCGCTCGTTTATAGACATGCTTCAGTGGATGGATTTGGTTAGTGTTGTCTAATTTGGTCAAATTTTCTAGTTATAAACTGTAGCCCTTTCCTAGATAAACATTCTAGTCCATGCTAGCCCGAGGGGTCAGCATAAATAGAACGTGAAACACAGTCTGTGGACGTATGTTCTCCTCCTAGTATTCGGCCACGTCCTTCTGTAATGGATTGGGTGCTAGGAATGGAGTTCTGAATTTGTGTTCTGAATCTAATCAGCTAGTGCCACACACTTCAATCTGTTAGTCTATTTTTTTTTTTTTTTAAGGTACCAGGGATAGAACCCAGGGGTGCTCTACCACTGAGCCATGCCCCTTTTATTTTTTATTTTGAGACAGGATCTCATTAGGTTGCTTACAGTCTCGCTAAATTGCTGAGGCTGGCTTTGAACCTGCAATCCTCCTGCCTCAGCCTCTTGAGCCATTGCGATTATAGGCACATGCCACCATACCCAGCTCAGTTTGTTAGTCTTGGCATCTAGAGAAATCATGTGAGCTCTGGAGCATGACTTTGTTGGTGAAGAAGTGAAGAATTTGAAAACCTATTGTTCTGTGAGTCTCATGTTAATTCACTGGTTCTGGTACATACATACTGACAGATCCGTTCTCTGTTTGGGATCAACGTTGTTTACTTAGAGCCTCATATTGTCCTTGATTCTGATTTAGGCCCAAGAAAAGGGATCCATCTACATCTGAAAGCTAGTAAGGATGAGCAGTGTGGTTTGGAAAATCAACTTGGGAGGTGAAGAGAAGCTTAATGTAGTCTCTGGACTGAATTAGTTTACCATGTCATATTTTAAAGCTGCCAAATAAAGCTTGTCATGGATTGTTTATTTTTTTATTCTGTAATCTTACCTTTTATCATCTCTTCTCATTGAGCTTTGGTCTTAGGATAGTCATCAAAGTTTGCTTTCGGTCATACACCCCTAGGTGCCAGGCTGACCTACCTCTAGCCTAGGAATAACTCACGGGCTCTATTTCATACCCTCCACACTTAATCAGCAGCAGCAATGTAAGATTCGCGTTGATAGTCTGTCATTTCCCTCTCTTCTGGCAGCTTTTCACATCCTGAACAACACCACCATTCAGTTTAAACTGGAAAAGATCCCTGTGGAGAGAGAGTCTGAACTGACCTTCTCCCTTAGTCCTGATGACCTGGGGACCTCTAGCATCATGAAGATCGAAGGAAAGTTCGTTAATCCGGTTCAGGTAAACACCCAACTGATTTTCATGTCAGGGCAGCTGAATGTTCCTTTTCCGAGATGCTTGGGATGAGAAGTGTTTCAGATTTCAGTTTTTTGGATCTTGAAATACTTATGAAGACTTTATTGGTTGAGCATTCCTAATCAGAAACTCTGATATCTGAAATGCTATGAAATCTGATGCATTTTGAGCATTTTATTATCTTTCAGAAAGTTTCAGATTTCATGGGTATTTTAGATTTCTCAAATGCTCAGCCTCTATTTATTTTATATTTGTGCCATATAAATCTATACTTGGATTATAATGTTATACATTTATGTTTATTAAATGTGGATGAAATATGATTTCAAGGAAATACCATTAATGCTATTCCAATAATCATAGAATCATTTTATCCTATTTTGTCAGTGGGCGAGCATTCTTGTTTGCCTTGTTTATGTGGATCAGAGGTAGGTTGTATGGAGGAAGAAGACAGCTTCTTCATTCCATTGCCATTCAGGAATAGGGAAATTCTTGATCAAACACTCAGTCATTTTTTCCCAGGAGGATATAATTCTTGTCACACTTGACATACTTGACATACTTGGCCCAGCTTATAAAACGATGTGGTTATCTGCGCCATTCACAGATTTTTTCCAAGGGAGAATTAGTCTTGCCCTGTCTGAAATGAATCAGGGTAGAGATCCCCGGCCTGTGTGTGTGTGTGTGTGTGTGTGTGTGTGTGTGTGTGTTGACTGTGTGTGTGTGTGTGTGTGTGTGTGGTGGCTGTGTGTGTGTGTGTGTGTGGTGGCTGTGTGTGTGTGTGTGTGGTGACTGTGTGTGTGTGTGTGTGTGGTGGCTGTGTGTGTACCTGCCTTTCTCCTGATCTCACGGAATGGAGCAGAGTGTTCCATTAACACTATAGTGTGAAGCAGGGACAGCAGAATCTCAGGACAGGGGACCCAGGTTCCGGGCAGTGCCTGCCCACAGTGTGTCTAGCAGCTGCTCTGAGGTGGCTCAGGAGTGCAGCCAGCAGAGTCGTGTCCCTGCTGCCCCAGTGCTTCCTGGGTGTGGCTCTCTGGTGAGAACCTTGCTTGCAGCCTCCCCTCTCCCAGCTTTGCCTCCTGCAGGAGCTGCGGGGAGCTTTGCATGTGTTGTGTTGTGTCGACTTCTTAATGACGAGCATTGACTGACTGTTGTCCTGATGAATGTCTTCAAAATTTAATTTAAATACTTTCTTTTAAAACAAGTTTTAAAGATAATTATTTATTCTTTAATAATTTAATTCTTTAAACCATTTTATTATGAAAAAATTAAACATGCACAAATATACAATGGTCTGATGAGATTTATGTCCTTCATTCAGATGAAACATTTTTAAGATTTTACTGTATTTGTTTCATGCATCTTTGTATTTGTGTGTGTATGTATTGCCAGGTATTGAACCTACGGCCTCACATATGCTAGGCATGTGCTCTGCTGCTGAACTGTATCACTGGCCCATCTTTTCTTTCCTTTTTTTTTTTAAGTTTTTTTTTTAGTTGTAGATGGACACAATACCTTTATTTATTTGTTTTTTATGTGGTGCTGAGAATTTAACTCAGTGCCTCATACATGCTAGGCAAGCACTCCACCACTGAGCTACAACCCTAGCCCCCATCTTTCTTTTTCTCTCTTTTTTTTGGTCGTGGTACTGGGGATAGAACCCAGTGGTGCTTTACCACTGAGCTACATCCACAGCCCTTTTTTGAGACAGGGTCTTCCTAAGTTTCTGAGGCTGTCCTTGAACTTGTGATCCTCCTGCCTCAGCCTCTCAAGTTGCTGGGATTATCGGCATGCACCACTATGCCCAGCGTGAGCAGGATTTTAATACCAGCAACTTTGATGTGCTCAACACACATACACATGAACAAAGCCCTGATTTTATACCATTTTCGTCCCTATATTTTTGGAATGTGTGTACAAACTAGGTATGTCTTATGTAATGGCAGTGGTATTATCACACCTTACAAAATTGATGAGAGTTCCTTGGTATCCAAATTTTCATCTGACTTTACTGATTTGGGCATATAGTCAATACTTACTGAACATGTAGATTTTTCTGTGAGGTGCTGGGGAGGGATAGAAGTGGGACAGAAAGAGGTAAGGATAGTAAAAACATGATGGTGATAGTCTTATCAACTAACTTAAAACCTCTAGGGAAGCCTCGTGCTGTCCACCGTGGACGTTGACGGGTGGCACTCTGAGTGCAGTCAGTGATGGGGGGGAGTAACCGAGCTTCTCCCTCTGAATGCAGGTGGTGCTAGCAAAGCACGTGTACGAGCAGGTCTTACAGACGCTGGACAACCTCGTGTGCAGCGAAGATCTGAACAAGTTCCCAGCCAGCGCTGCCTCCCCCTCTTGCCCCAGCTCCCCTCTGCCTGTCCTCAGTGCCTGTGGAGAGCCTTCCCTGGAGAGGAAGGAGAACGGGTTGTTCAGCCACTCCAGCCTCTCTAGCACCTCTCAGAAGTCCTTGTCTGTGAAAGAAGCCAAAGCCTTTACTCAGATCCAGGCCAACTTCTGTATATCAGAGCTTCAAGTTCAGCTAAGTGGAGATCTCACTTTGGGGGCTCAAGGTCTGGTGAGCTTAAGATTTCAGGACTTTGAGGTGGAATTCAATAAAGACCATCCTCAGACCTTGTCTATTCAGATTGCCCTGAGGTCCCTGCTGATGGAGGACCTGCTGGAGAAAAATCCAGACTCCAAGTACAAGAACCTGATGGTGTCCCGAGGTGCTCCCAAGCCATCCAGCTTAGCACAGAAAGAGTACCTGTCCCAGTCTTGCCCTTCAGTGTCCAATGTGGAGTACCCTGACATGCCGCGCTCTCTGCCTTCCCACATGGAGGAAGCGCCTAATGTCTTCCAGTTGTATCAGCGACCCACCTCTGCCTCCCGGAAGAAACAGAAGGAAGTCCAGGACAAGGACTACCCCTTGACTCCTCCTCCTTCTCCAACGGTAGATGAGCCCAAGGTTCTTACAGGAAAGAGTAAATTCGATGATTCCTTGGTTCACATTAATATATTCTTGGTGGATAAGAAACATCCAGAATTCTCTTCCATTTACAATCGTGTTAACCGGAGCATTGATGTTGATTTTAACTGCTTGGATGTTCTGATCACATTGCAAACCTGGGTCGTGATATTAGATTTTTTTGGAATTGGCTCCACTGCAGACAACCACGCTATGAAGTTGCCGCCTGAGGACATTCTGCAAAACGTCAAGTTAGAATCCAGTGCCTTAACAGAATCTGAACTTCAGGATCCAGTTAACACCAAGCTGGATCTCAAGGTATCAGTTCCCTTTGACTCCTTGAAGTTCTAAAAATGAATTTGGGTTTATTTAAATGTGAGCATTTTGCATTTGTTCTGGAAAACAGCTCCTGTTGGCAGTAGAGCCACAGATAGTCTCTTGGTGTCTGTTACTAAAGGGTAGACGTTAGTGTTTCAGAGAAGAGTTTGGTGTAAGTCCCAGCCGGAGGTGGGAGGACCTGCGGTTTAGACAGCTGGTCTTGCCCGTGGACTGTGTCATTCAGTGGAAACGCTTTGCTCTTCTGTCCGTGGTGCACGCAGGGCCCTAGCACAGCGGCTGGTCAGAGCAGCATCTTCCCTCCCCGTTCTCTCAGGATGGTGATCGCTTTCATCAGGCAGCAGTCTAGCTGTTGCTCAGGAGTGACGCGTGGACAGTCGGCTGCTTGGCGTTGCATCGGCACTTTTGCTGCAGCCTCACAGCTGTGTGGCTGTGCCAAGTCGCTTCGCCCCTTTCCCTCGGTTTTTCTGGCAGTAAACTGGGGCTGTTGGGTGGTGCCTGTGTTGCGGGGTGCCTGTGAGCCCTCCGCGAGCACACAGGTAAGTCCCTACGTGGCATGTGGCATACAGCGAGCATTCCGTGAGTGGTCGCTGCTGCTGTCTTTACTGTCATGTGGGTTGTCATGCTGGTCACTTATCCTTGGTACTCAGATTTTTTTTTTTTTTTTTGGTACCAGGGATTGAACCCAGGGGTACTTAACCACTGAGCCACATCCCCAGCCCCTTTTTGTATTTTATTTTATTTAGAGATTTAGAGACAGGGTCTTGCTATGTTGCTGAGGCTGGCTTTGAACTTGACGGTCCTCCTGCCTCAGCCTCCCAAGCTTCTTGGCTTGGATTACAGGTGTGCATCACCGCACCCAGCTGGTACTTAGATTTTTTTTTTTAAACCATGAAATAGACTACATTTGAATTTTAGCCTGTCTGCTGGGTGTGATGGAGCACTAAGGGGTGGGAGCCGGTTTTGCCTGGCTTGCTCAATGCTGAGGCCTCTGTGCCTGGGCTTATTTAGCAGTGAATGGAAAGGGCAGAGCCTGTGGTCATTCTTTTGCTGGGCTTCGTGTGTTTGCACCTGCCACTTGTTATTGTGGGGCCTTAGATGGTCTGCTGTGGGGACCTTTTGATGGTGTGGGGCCAGGTGGGGGACCCTTTCCAGGGGGCTCTGTAGAGATTGATATGGCTGTTTATGCAAGAAAGCAGGACTAGGTAAATGTCCCTCAAGGAAGTACTTTTTGCAAATAAGAATTTTTGAAAAACATTTCTATTGTGAAAAATGGCAAGTACGTCTCAGAAAAAATAGTGTAACGAAACATCATATGCCCAGTGTTGTAATTCATCACATTTACTTTGTTCATTTTCTTCTTCTTCACTGAAGGATTTTAAAGCAAATTCCAAATAGTGTATCATTTTACCTCAACATACTAAAGTATTCATTTCTAAGGAAGAAAAATGGACATTTTCTTATAACTACAATACATTGTCATATTGAACTAAATTAACAAAAATGCCTTGGAGCCGGGCGCGGTGGTGCACGCCTGTAATCCCAGTGGCGTGGGAGGCTGAGGCAGGAGGATCGCGGGTTCAAAGCCAGCACAGGCAAGGTGCTAAGCAACTCAGTGAGACCCTGTCTCTAAATAAAATACAAAATAGGGCTGGGATGTGGCTCAGTGGCCGAGTGCCCCAGGGTTTAAAAAAAAAAAAAAAAAAGCCTTGGTATTACGGAGCACCTCCTAGTCTGCTCAGAGTGCCGGGATTGTTCTGGAAATGCCCTTTTGTTGGTGAACTGTAGAGGAGCGAGCTGTCCGAGGAGCTGTGACTTTCCTTCGGTCTGTAACTCAGTGGAATGCTGTGTCTTTCTGAGCCCGAGTTTTCTCAGCTGCAAATGAGGATGGTTCAGTAACATGATACGGGGATTTTTTGAATCAGGGTCCAAGAAGCTTCACGTGTCACATTTGTTGTCATCGTTTCTTAAATCTTTTTTTATGTAAGCCAGGTGTGGTGTCTGTAATCCCAGCTTAGGAAACTGAGGCTGGAGGGCGGGTGTTTGAGGCCAACCTGGGCAACTTAGCAAACCCTGTGTAAAAAATGAAAACAAACCCAACCCAACAAACAGCCCCCGCCCCCAACACATCTCTCTTTTACTTACGGTAAACCAGCGCCCCCGCCTTGCCTTCTTACGCCCCTGCCTTGCCTTCTTACGCCCCCCACCCTGACCTGACTTGCTGGAGAATCTGGGTTAGTGCCTCATGGAGGTTCAACATTCTAGATTTGTCTGTTTCTTAGTTTTGCTCTTTATTTTATCCCCTATGTTTAGAAATGAAGGTTAGTGCTGGAGAGTCAGTTTCAGCTTCCTGGGGAGGACACGTTGGAGTGGTGCCTGGTGTCTGCTGTTGCAGTGAGCAGGAGGCCCTTTCAGAGGCTCCTCTCTAAAAGAGGGAGCTGGACATCCCTTTTAGAGACACCAAGATTCATGTATTCATTTTAGACCCAGTTTGTGTTCTTTTGATGGTTTAAATGACTAGAGTGTTTCTTATTTTACCTTTTTATGATGATCCTGTCACCTTGGGATTCTAGTCTCTGTCAAAAGCTTACTATGGGGGAACTAAAGTGTACCCAACAGTCATTGTCCAGCTGTTCTAGTGCACTCCATTTTTCTCTGCCTCCTCCTGTAACTATTTTTCCTTCTTCCCGTCCTCCTGTTTTCCTTATTGTCTTTATCTTCCCTCCTGTTCATTTCTTCACCAGCTCTTTACTGATCACCTACTTTGTGGTAGGCATTGCAGATACAGGGCTGACCACGCCTGGTCTGCCATCTGGAAGCCATGTGGGAGTTGAGGGATGAATGGGCTCTGTCTGCTCCTCTTCTTCCTTCTCTCCTCTCAATGCCACATCTCCAGTGGTCGTCCTCAGAGCACAGAGCTTGTTGAGAACCTGGCTTAACACACCCTAGACGCATAAGTCCTAGTGGTTATAATCACAGTATTACCTTACAGAATTTGGTGCAAAGAATGTTTTGTAGAGACAGAGGATTTTGCTTATTTCTCTGTTTGTAGTTGTCTCTAGGAAAGAAGAGTCTTTGTGGTTCCTCGGTGAGTTCTGGTTGGTCAGCAGAGCTTCTGTTAAAAATGCATTCAAAGGCATAAGGCAGGATTCAGAACCATTTTCATTTTGCCCTGACAAATTTCTTAGATGAGACTACTTCATGAATGGATCCATTTGAGTTATTATGGAATTGTGTAATATTAACAATGAAAAGCAAAATGGGAAAAGTTGTTTTATAATATGCAACATTTAACCAACGGAATAGGTGAGACAAGCTCAGAAAAGACGCCAGAGAGCCTGGAACCTGTTGCGTTTCTGCCTGCTGTTGAGTTCCTTTCCGGTTGCCGTTATCATCAGACGGCGTTTGACTGGGTTAACAAAGCAGAAGGGAATTAGCACCGTGAAGAGCTTTCCCTTCAGCTTTCCCACACCTGTCTGCATCCTCCTTGATTTTGTTCTGCTATTTCCCTGAAAGACACCTTTTCTTGCCAGTAACGGTTGCCTTGCTTCATCTTGTGTGTTCCTAGGTTCACTCACTCTCTCTTGTGTTGAATAAAACCACCAGTGAGCTTGCTAAAGCCAATGTGTCCAAATTAGTAGCACACCTGGAAATGATTGGTAAGTGGGGAAAATCAAACTCGCAGTGTCTGGTAAGTCTTGGAATATCCTAACTCACATCAGATTGTGTGCACATGCTGAGTGAGCTGTGGACCAGCCGCTAATGGTGGCTCCTGGTCTGGCCATACCTTTTGGTGGCTTTTGCATCAGAGTCATCTAGTTAGCATGTTAAAAATGCAGGTGTCTGGCACAACCTCTCTCCCTCCCTTCCCCATCTCCACCCCAAGAATCTGACTCTGTAGGCTGGAAACGGGTCCTGGCATCTACCTGTGTTTTTAACAAATGTTAGGGTGGCTATAAAGTTTTCTTGTTTAAGTTGGGATATTTTTGAGGGTAAAGGGGGATATTATTAATAATTGGACTTGGAAAACAAGCACATCAAAGGGCTGTCCCTGGGAAACCAAGGGATATGTTCATTCTGTTTATAATCTTAAGTAAGGGTCTGCTTTTTATTTTTCTTTAAATTTTGTTGGTGTACTTATTTATTTAATATGTTTATATATTTTTAGTTGTTGATGAACCTTTATTTTATTCATTTATTTATATGCAGTGCTGAGAATCGAACCTGTGCCTCACACATGCTAGGCAAGTGCTTACCACTGAGCCACAACCCCAGCCCAATTTTGTTGGTTTATTTTAAAATTACTTCTTACAAAGTAAAGAGAAATAATAAATCAGTTATGAAAATGGCAGACACATTATTTTTGGGCTCATGGCAACTCTGCAACAGTTCATTGTATGATTCAGTTGCGAACCTCCTTGTCCTGGCCTAGTGTCTAATATAATTGTCGTCCTCCCATCTCGCTTTTCTGAGTCCTACTCAGTCCTTCTTTGTCTCAGATCACAGCGTAGAGGTTGCCTTGTTTTCCTTTTAGCATTTAGAGACCTTCTTGTGCAGGAGGGTATTGTAGCAAGCCAGCATTCTTTGTAATGGGATTTTGTAGGGTGAAATTATTCCTTGAACACAAATGATGGACTATATCACATTCTAAATAGTGGGGATTTATAAACTGAATTAAAATACTATTTCTTCTGTTCAGAACATGTAATTCAGTACTGAAGATTACAAAGCTCAAATGCTGACACTGCTAAAAACAAGAGTGTCATTTAGGGAAGGAAAGAACTGAAACTGAGGTTTCACGCCTGGTGTAAATTATTTGAGAAAACCTTCCTGGACGAGGTCTTTATGATTGGAAGAAGGCTGGGCATCTTTGTTAGAGGATGTTAAGAATCAAAAACAAATATGTGCCTTTGGTTTCACTGGACACCAGCAGGCATGCCGCGTGTGTCCATCATCGTCGTGGGAATGGGATTGTACGTGGTTGTGGTGGACGTTGTGTTGCATGGCAGCAACAGTTGAGACCACTCCTGTGCGGTGTGAAGGAGGATCATCTCAGGGTCACATTCCGGCCTCTCGGGTTTTGGCTTCCCTTCTTTTTCTCCCTGCCCTCCAGGGGCTTCCGAATCCTGTCCTGTCTGACCAGCTTCACATCCTGGTCCCCAGTGTCTGCCCACCTTATTAATTTTGTTCTTTTATTAAATTGCCCTCAGACCTGCTGAATGCTGCTTGAATAGTTAACATGTTTCTGATTCTCCTCCTTTTTTCTTTTATCCACAGCCTGGTGAATAGACCTTATGATGTGTCACTAATTTCTAACAAGTGGTCTAAACTCAGAATATGTTTCTGTTAGTATTTGTAAATGTTTTGTCTTTTGAGTTGTGTATGTGCTGGCTTTCTCCACGTTCCATGTGGTGTTGCTGTATTGTTTCAGTCCCTTTGACCTTTGGCATGGGGACTCTCAAAGATCGCATACATTTTTGGGGGTGTATTGGAATACTGAAAATTGGCTTCTGATGCTTATTTTGATTAAAACGTTTCTATCGGTTTTTGTCCCAAACATATTGAAGATGGGTGGCAAATGGTGCGTGATAACATGTTCTCCTTTTAACATCCCTAGAGGGAGACCTGGCCTTACAGGGAAGCATCGGGAGTCTGTCTCTGAGCGACCTCACCTCCCACGGCGAGCTCTACCGGGAGCGCTTCACCACGCGTGGGGAGGAAGCCCTCATCTTCCAGACTTTCAAGTAAAAACGCCCGTCCTTTCTCTCTCCATGGTTTGTTGTGATCACTTGCTGTTTAAAATTCTTGTTGGCTAAACAATGAAGAAAAGGTTAAGAAAATTTTCCCTCCTTTGGTGAAACTGGACAGATCTGGTTGTGAGGAGTCCTGATTTGTATCCACTTTTGTTAAAGCCCGTGTTGCAGCGGGCTCCTCGTGACACGTGGGGAGTGACTGGAAGGGTTCTACCACTCAAGCGCTGCAGCCAGTCACTTCGTCTCGTGCGTCAGTTTTTCTGTGTAAATGACAAGGGCACTGACCAGTGTGCTCCCAGAGTTCTGCAGTGACTTCAGTCTGAGAATGTTGTTGATGATGACTAATAAGTTACGGCATGTATGTGTTGTTTATAGACATAGTTTATATTTAATTCTGTTCTAGACTTTAGAAGGAGTCTTTAGGTCTGTTTATTAAAGGATGAGTTTCTCAGAATAGTTTTAAATGCTGATTTTCAGCCTTTTTAAGAGTTGTTAGGAAATGAATGTCCAATTCTTCCCCTAAATATTCCACTTTCATTGGTACAGAGTGGTGGTCAGTCTTTTGTTTTTGTTTGTTTTTCCTTTTTAACATGGTTGTGTTCAGCCAGGGTTGGGAGTTAGAGCTCTAAAGATGTCTGTGGTAGAATGCTTCCCAGTGCACCCCAGTCCCTGGGTGTGATCACCACCACTGGGTGGGGGGCTGAGGACCTTTTCTTTCTTTCTCATGGTCATTATTCATCTAATAAAGCATTATCATACTGTACTGAGAATTTATATCATTTAGAATTTATGTTTTGGAGCTGGATGTGGTGTGAATGCCTGTAGTCTTGTTGACTGGAGAGACTGAGGCAGGAGGATCATAAGTTCAAGACCAGCTTCAGCTACTTAGCAAGCCCTAAGCAACTTAGCAAGACCCTGTCTCAAAATAAAAAATATAAAGGGCTGGGGATGTGGCTCAGTAGTAAGCTCGTCTGGGTTCAATCTGCAGAACTACACACAAACAACCCCCCACCCCCAAATTTAGGTTTTAGAATTTTAGATTTTAGAATAATTTATTTATATTACATACCACAGTGGCATGGTTCTATAATAAATGAGATAGTCAATGTAAAATTCTTAATTCTCTGGCACAGAATAGGTCCTTAGCTGATGTGAATTCCTTCCCGCATTGTGGCCTGAATGATGATTTCTTGTTAGACAGCATGCTCCATTACATTCAAAACAATTGTAGAAGTCTTCTGGTGTGTCTGAGTTGGGATCCCCACAGTGTGGCTGCATTTCACTCAAGTAAAAGAAGACTTCTCTCTGCCTCCAGAGGGTAGTTTTTCCAGAAACACTGGCTCCTGTGCCTGCCTTTTTTTTTTTTTTTTTAACCTGTTATTGCCTGGCCTTTTTCATATCTTTGGAGTCTGCATCCTGGCAGTCTCTTCTAACCAGGGTGATAGCTGGAATACTCCCATTTCCTTGGAGGCCTGGGTGAAAGGTCAGAGCCGTGGATTGAATTCTCACGTCAAGACTGAGTGCCTGCTACTCATAGCTCCAGGTGTCACCGCAGACTTCATTTAATGCCCTCAGCACATTGCAGAAGCTTAGAAAGGGACTCATTTTTGGAGTTTTCCATTTTAATAATGAAAGCTGTTCTAGGAAAGCCCCTAGATCAGCCCGGTTCTATAGAGATGCTGGCTGAGTCACTGTTGGTCCTCGTTCCTAGATACGGGCAGCCTGACCCTCTGCTGCGGAGAGAGCACGACGTCCGCGTGAGCCTGCAGATGGCCTCTGTGCAGTATGTGCACACGCAGCGCTTCCAGGCAGAGGTGCTGGCCTTCATCCAGCACTTCACACAGCTGCAGGACGTCTTGGGGCGCCAGAGAGCTGCTGTCGAGGGCCAGACGGTAGGTGGCTGCACTTTAGTTTGTCCTGTTGATAGAACTTTTAATCCTCCATTGATAAATCTGGAAAATTTTGCAAAAAAAAAAAATAAAAATTAAGTGTAATGCATACTTGCCGTGTAGCCGGTTACCTACAGAAATCTTGCTGTAACTGAAGAGATTTAGTCCTTATTTATTACAACACACTTTAATTGCTTTTCAAGATTAGCTTCACTTTTCTGTAAAAACAGTAAAGGAAATTTACAAATAATGCTTAAGACTCTGACCCTTTTAGGACTTCAGTGGGGACACTTCTATTGGAAAGTAGTAGATTTTTTTGTTCTTGTTTCTGTTTTCCAAATGGATTTAAAGTCCCCAAACTTTTCAGTTTATGGTACCTTTAATGACTTAGTCATTTTTCACGGTTTATCCTAGGCCAAAAGAAACACCCAATAGTATGTCCATTTACAAGGTAGTTAAGTCTAAGCAACTTAGAGCTGTTTGAGAAAATAATATATAAATTGGAATAATTACATGTAGTATGTGCTCATACCCCCCCCACATGTGTATATATGTATTTTTATTGATTGATTTTTGTGGTACTGGGGGTTGAACCCGTAGGGTCTTGCACATGGTAGCTGCACCCCAGCCTGAAAGAGTAATATTTTTTATCTCATTCTTGAACAAGCACAGTTGCACACTGGTATGGTGTATGTGTCTCTTGGGTGTTACACCACTTCTTAGGCTGAACGCCACAACCCTTTTTTCTTGTTCTGCATTTATTTTCTCATGGTATTTGCTTTTTATCATAGTGGCTGCTAAAGATCCAGTTTTATAAAGATGAGACCTCTTTCAAAGTAACGCAGCATGACCTAATACTGAATGTGATTTACCTCAAGCTGTAGTTTCTGCAGCATCGGACATAATTTTCCCTCAGAATTTAAAAGCACTGCCCCGTGAGTGCACTCCAGCCTCCTGTGGTGTCCCAGGATAGTTTGGGAGCCACAGAAAACAGTAATGTAGTTATTTGTAAAAATTATTAGTTTTCCACTCTTCTTTTCCCCAGGAATTGAACCCAGGGAAACTCTCGCACTAAGTTACATCCCTTTTTATTTTTTGAGACAGGGTCTTGCCAAGATGCCCAGGCTGGCCTTGAACTTCCAGATCCCTGTGCCTTAGCCTCCCTGGTCACTGGGATTACAGCTGAATGCCACCTCATCTGGTGTCATGCTGCATTTTAATCTATTTCCCTTTTTTTTTCCTATGCATTTTCTATGGTTAAAATCATGAAATACATAATCTTTCCCCCCCTCTCTTTAAAAACCTTTTAAAACTTTAGTATTTGACACATATAATAGATTATCTGTAGCATGGAGATAAGTTCAGAATACGATGATAAAATAAATTTCTATGAACTGACCACGAAACTACAAATCCAACAGCGTTAAGACTGCTGCACACACGTGTGCCCCTTCCCCGTCTCAGCCCCCACGCGATCGCTCGCGGGTCTGCACACACGTGTGCCCCTTCCCCGTCTCAGCCCCCACGCGATCGCTCGCGGGTCTGCACACACGTGTGTGCCCCTTCCCCGTCTCAGCCCCCACGTGATCGCTCGCGGGTCTGTTCATCTCTTAGAAAAAGCTTCTAAACAATGTCTTTTGTTTTCCTTGTTTTGAGTGTCATAAAAATGGTACTGAACAGTAATAGGGGCTAGAGCTGTGGCTCAGTCGTCGAATGCTCCCCAGCACGTGTGAGGCTCTGGGGTCGATCCTCAGCACCACGTAAAAATAAATAAATAAAATAAGGGTATTGTGTCCATCTACAACTAAAAAAAATTTTTTTAAAAATCAGTACTTAAAGTTCTGCGACTTGATTTTTTTTCATTTGATATATGAATGAGATTCATTCATTACATATGTTTCCATTTTGTTCCGTTGCTTTCACGTGTGTAAAACACAGGATTCATTGGTTTTCCTGTGGAACGTTTGGGTTGTGCAGTGTGTGCTGCTGGGAACTGTGCCTCCTGACCCACAGGCAGATCTCAGAGTTCCCTGAGATAGTCAGAGTGAATTTTCTGGCAGCTGGGGAGGTGCATGTTTATTTTTACAGGATGATGCCAGATTGTTTTCCAAATTGGCTGTTTCAGTTTGTTTTTTCCATCAGCAATGTATGAGAATTCTTTTTAATTTGTATCCTGACTGACACTTGTATTATCAGATTTTTTATGTTAATTTTTTAGTGGGTGTAAAATGGGCGGCATTTGTGGTCTACATATGCTTTTTAAGAAAACCCTAAATTGACAAGTAGCATCCAGCAAGGAGCGCAGAGCATGTTGGTTCTCTGCATACACTGTGGAGTCCAGCCGCCTTTAAAAAAAATGCCTTGCATTTTCATTGTTACCTGTGTAATACGTATGTAACACGTCGGGGAGCTCATGTAACCATTTCCCTACTTTTTTTTTTTTTTTTTTTTTTTTTTGAACCAGGGTTTAAATCAGGGACACTCGGCCACTGAGCCACATCCCCAGCCCTTTTTTTTGTGTTTTCTTTAGAGACAGGGTCTCACTGAGTTGCTTAGGGCCTCGCTAAGTTGCTGAGGCTGGCTTTGAACTCATGATCCTCCTGACTCAGCCTCCCAAGTCGCTTGGATTACAGGCGTGCGCCACCGCGCCCGGCTCATTTCCCTACTTTTAACACTTAAATTGCTCCCACTTTTTCATTCTTATGAATAATGATTCAGAGATTATCTTTGCACAATTTTTTCACTCTTGAATTTTATAGGATTAATTCCTACAAATGATATCATTTGATCAAAGCGATGAATATTTTTGCAGCTTTCAGTACAGCTCTGTTAAATTTTGTTAGACTTATGTACGTTTAAAACAATTATTTTTGCATGTGTGGTTTAAACAGTAGTAAATCTTATTGTGATAAATCCTTTGGGTCAGGAAATGAGTCACTTGTGCGTTACTGAGCAATTGGGCTTAACTTCCAGGGGCAGGCAGAATTTAAAGATAGGTCTTTTACATTTATCTTTATCAAATTATATAAGACAAGTAGAAGGCCAAAGGTATGTCTTCTGTTTAGAGCATTGTTAAATGTGTGGGCTTTCAAGAAAAGCTGATCTTCTCAGAAATCTTTAATCCTAGCTGTTTGAATTACTTAATTTCATAGAAAGAGCTAAAGACCTGTGTTCATTCACTGATGAGATGAAGAGGCTGTATGTTTAAATTCCTTTCTCCTAATATAGAATTGGTGATAGGTGTAGTTGATTTATAGCAGCTCCCACCCCCCGCCCCCCATTGGACTCAGGGCCTTAGGCCTGGTCTGCACTGAGCTACATCCCTGGCCCTGATAGTGGGATTTTTTTTTCTGGCATTTTCTAATGTCTATAAATAGTGACTCAATGGGTTTTATATTTCTTTTTAATTTTGATATTTGCAATGATTCGAATATCAACTGTACTTGATTTGACCAAATAGAAGCTATTTCCTTTATAGTTCATCCCAGAAGTATAATATAGATTTCTGTGTCTTCTATGTTATATCTCCTATATATATTAAACTTCTTTATTCACTGAGCACCAGGGAGTGCAGGATTTTGATGGAACTAAAATGATATTGCAGTTAGAGAATTTGGGACAAAAATCTGGAGTCTGAGTCTTGCCACCCCTACGAGCTGTGTGATGAACTGGGAGGTATTTTTCTTACTGCTCTTCTGTTTACTCAGTTGTAGGAGGAAGATGGAGAGAGTGAAAATCAGTATGCTGTACTCTTGGTGATAATTATTTATATGAATGAAACTTTGGAGTTTAAAGTGCTTTCATGGATTATCTTGTTTGATCCTTAAACAACAATCTTGTTTGTTTACTTCTTCAGTTATTCAGGAATGATGTGTGTACAGTCTGGGAGTGCTAGGAATGTAGTAGAAACAAGAAGGACAAGGTTATTGCCCTCATATTGTATTTTAGAGGAAAAATATTAAGAATCAAAAGATAATGTCACCTGACGAAGTGGTGTGGGCAGTTACTGCCACACTCAAAATGAGAAAGCCTTGTAAGTCTGTGCTCTGTGTAACTTAGGGTTGATTCAGTGTGGTTTGGGGGTGGGGGATGAACCCAGGGGCACTTTACCACTGAGCTAAGTCCACAGTCCTCTTTATTTTTATTTGTTATATTTTAAGACAGGGTTTCACTAAGTGGCTGAGACTGGCCTTGAACTTGGGATCCTCTTGCCTCATCCTCTAGAGCTGTTTGAGTGTGCGCGGCAGGGTTGTGTTTTTGCATTAACATGTAACTATGAGGGCATGTTCAAAAAGTAAGAGCCATCCAGAATTTAAAGGAATTTCCATTTATTGTTTTTAAATCTATAAGTTAATATATTGAACGTAAAAAGTATTATTGTGGGGCTTGGGATGTAGCTCTTTTGGTAGAGTGCCTGCCTTGTAAGCACAAGGCCCTGGGTTCAATCCCTAGCACTGCAGAAAAAAAAAAAAGAGAGAGAAAATATTGTTGTCTGCCAGGAAAAATAGACTGAAAGGATATGGTATTGATATAATGATAATAGCTACTACTTATTTACTTCTGAATTAGGGTGTTGAGTTAGGGTGTTGTCTCATTTAATCTTCATTTAATAAACAGCTCTTTCAGGTAGGCTTATTCCCATTTTATGGACAAGGGAACTGAGGCACAGAACTCTTAACAACTTAACCAAGATCAAACACCAAGTTAATACATGGCCAGAGGCGGGATTCAAAGTCACGTAGTCAGCATATGAGTTCACACCCTTGATTCCTATGTGAACCTATCAAAATGGCAGCAGTATTTATCTCTGGGTTTGAGATTATGGTGATTTCCATTTTGGTATCTGTTTTACCTTTTTTTTGGCACCAGGGATTGAACCCAGGGACACTCCACCACTGAGCCACATCCCCAGCCCTATTTTGTATTTTATTTAGAGACAGGGTCTCACTGAGTTGCTTAGGGCCTCGCTAAGTTGCTGAGGCTGGCTTTGAACTCTCGATCCTCCTGCCTCAGCCTCCCAAGTGCTGGGATTACAGGCGTGCGCCACTGCGGTTTCTATTTCATATTTTGAGACAGGTTCTCACTAAATTGCTGAGCCTGGCTTTGAACCTGTGATCCTCCTGCCCCAGCTTTCTGAGTCACTGGGATTACAGGTGTGTGCCACCACACCCAGCTTTACTTTTTTTTTTTTTTTTAGTATACTTTACACTTTTTTTTTAAACTTTATACTTACTTTTTAATATGCATTTTTTCACTGGTCAACATAATACATGAAGAACAATTTCCAAGTCATTAAGTAACACTTTCATTGCTTTTTTAAAAAATATTTTTTTAGATGTTGATAGACTTTACTTTTATTCTTCTACTTATATGTGGTGCTGAGAATCGAACCCAGTGCCTCACACATGCTAGGCAAGTGCTCTACCACTGAGCCACAGCCCCAGTCCTCAGTGCTTTTGAGCTTATACTTTTGTCAGTTTTATTGTGGTATAATTTACATACAGTAAACTTAGCCAATTTAAAGTGTACAGTTCAATTAGTTTTCCAGATGTTTGCAGTCTTATAACTACAACCGTAGCTAAGATTTATGGCATTTCTGTTACCCCCAAAAGTTTCTTCATGCCCTGTGCCCTAACCAGCGCACCCTGGCAGCCACTCACCTATCACAGTAATTTTGCCTTTTTAAAGAATTCTGTGTGAATGAAATCATGCAGTGTGCGGTCATTTGTGTGGCTGCGGTCATTTGTGTGGCTTCGTTCACTTGGCAGAATGATCTCGAGGTCCGTCCATTGCAGGCATGTTCATCTCGTCTTGCTGCCGAGCAGCGTCCCATTGTTTGAGTAAATGCAGTTTGTTTACCCATTTGCTCGCCTGATGACCATTTGGGTAGTTTTCAGTTGGGCTGTTAGAAATAATACTGCTCGGAGCACGGATGACGCGTTCCTGTCTTTCGAGTGAACACCTAGGAAAGGAATCTCTGAGTCATGTGACCACTGCAGGACACCATCTTCCAAATCTTCTAGCTCTTCCAGCTTCTTTGCATTGCCATAGGAATTTTAGAGTCACCCCATCAGCTTTAAGTCTGCCACAGTTTTGGGTGGGATCCCAGTGGACCATTTTGTGGAGAATGGTCGTCTTAACAGTGCTGTCTTTGGAGCCTGGGTGCTCTCTCTCCCAACAGCAGTGTTTTGTAGTTTGGAGTGTACCAGCCTTACACCTTTTCTGTTAAATTTATTCTCAGATATTTCCAATTTTTGATGCTATTGTAAATGGTACCCTTCATAATAAAAAAATTTTTGATGACCAGTTGTTTGTTGAAAGTATCAGAAATGTTTCTGTCTTTGGTATGTATTGACATATTGACCTTGTATTCTGCAGTCTTGCTGGTAAACTCCCTCATTAGTACTAGTTCCTTTAAATTCTATAGGATTTTCTACCTAGATGATTAGATTATCCACAAAGGCAAGTTTTACTTTTTTTTTTTTTTAAGGTGTGTCTGTGAACTTTAATGTTATATCTTCTTTATCATTTTGGTGAAACTATTTTTCTATTTCCCTTGTGGTTTCTTTGGGGATTTTCCATTATCATCTTGTTATGGACTTTTTTAATTTTTAGATTGAACTCAGGGGCGCTTAACCACTCAGCCACATCTACAGCCTTTTTTTTTTTCTTTTGAGACAGGGCCTTGCTGAGGCTGACCTTGAATTTGTGATCCTCCTCTCTGCCTCCCAAGCTGCTGGGATTGCAGGCATGCACCACTGCGCCTGGCTTGTTACTGATTTCTAATTTAACTCTATGGTGGCCACATAATATGCTTTGGGGGGGGGGGAAGTCTTTGTTTTATAAATTCAAGACACTTTGAAGAAACTGAGGTTATTTGATTATAAAATTGGGAAATTAATTGAACCTTTAAGTAATTTTTCTTCCTCTTTCAGGTGAGAGATCAAGCCCAGCGCTGTTCTCGGGTCCTCCTGGATATTGAGGCTGGAGCTCCTGTTCTTCTCATCCCAGAAAGTTCTAGATCAAATAAACTGATTGTAGCAAATTTGGGGAAGTTGAAAGTCAAGAACAAGTTTCTCTTTGCCGGTTTTCCTGGGACCTTTTCCTTACAAGATAAGGTCAGCAGTTTCACTTCAACTTATATTTGAACACTAATTAAAAAATTCCTAATTTTGTTAGATACGTGTCTTAAAGAATATGTGTTAACACTTTATTGACATTTCAGTCGATCTTTTAAATTAAAAGAGTACAAGTTAAAACCCTTACTAACTTCATGTAGTAATGTAGTAACTTGTTTAGCAAACAAACCAGGGGACCAACCCTCCATCTTTGTGTAGTACTTTCCTTATAGGAAAGTGTTCCTTCTGCAATAATGCTTTATACCATGTGGCTTTTTTTTAGATCATGTGATTTGGCCCAAGATTTACCTGAAACCATTTTAAAATGTCTTAATAAAAATTTTATGTAGTATCTTGCATTGTAGGTTTAAATTACTTTGGCAGTTACTTTTTTTTTTTCCCTTTTGGTACTAGGGATTGAACCCCAGGGTGCTTTACCACTGAGCCACATCCCTAGCTCTTTTTATCTTTTATTTTGAGACAGGATCTTGCTAAGTTGCTGTGGCTGGTCTTGAATTTGTAATCCTGCCTCAGCCTCCTGAGTCTGTGAGATCACAGGCTGTGCCACTGCCCCTGGCTGGCAATTACTTATTTCTTACAGTCATGCTCGGAGGTGATCAGGGTGAAGACAGCTGTAATTTTCATTTCACACTTGGGGACATGAGGACATAATAGGATAAATAATACCACTGGGAACACCTAGTGATCATAGTTGAGAAGATGTTGGAGACTTTCTAATTAGTCCCTTTACCCATTTCTGCATTTGAGGAGGCCCAGGGCCGTTTTGGTGCTAGAGAGGCCATTCTTGGTGTTTTCATCCTTCCTTGCAGGTTTGCAGAGAAGCTTTTCTGTCTCTGCATATTCAGTACAAATTCATTTTTTTATATATATTTACATATATACATATATATATACACACTCATTTTTATACATATAGATATTTCATTGCTGTAGATGGACATGATACCTTTATTTATTTTTATGTGGTGCTGAGGATCGAGCCCAGGACCTCACACATGCTGGGCAAGTACTCTACCACTGTGTTACAGCCCCAGCCCAACAAACTCATTTTAGTGATCCAGAAAAGCACTTAATGAAATTCCCTGCTAAGTTATGCCTGTTTTTAGTCTAATAGTTAAGAATTCAGGAAGAGAGAGCTCCTTTGAGAAAATGTACCTAAGATTTGGTAAGATCCTAATACTGATTAAAAATAGCAATAAATAAATAGCTGTTATGTATATATGTGTGTATGTGCGTGTGTTTGTGGATGTTTATTTTTACTGGGGATTGATCCCAGGGGTGCTTTACCTCTAAATTACAGCTTCAGTACTTAAAAAAAATTTTTCGAGACAGAATTTTGCTAAGTTGCTGCAATCCTCCTGCCTCAGTCTCCTGAGTTGCAGAAATGACAGGTGTGTGCCACCATCCTGTCTTTGTTTTGTTGAATGCTTGTTACATTATAATCATTGCTAAGTTCCTTGGATATTAAAAGCAACTGTTTCCTCTGCTCACAACACCTCTAACCCTAGCACTCACAACACATCTTCTAGTGCTCCAGATACCCACTAGGTGTCCTCCAGTTCAGGTAATTCACTAATTATCTAGAGTTAGCATGGGCCAGGCAGGTTTGGGAGCTCAGTCCCATAAGACTCCCCCTTCAGAGCCCAGGCACAAATCTAGATCTCCAGTACTCTCATCAACCACTGTAAGTTAGGGGTTCCTATCCCCCTTCCTCATGTTTAGTGATCTGCTATAATGGCTCATGGGGCTCAAGGGAAACACGTTTACTGGCTTATCATAAAAAATGAAGGCCATAGCTGAGCAGCCAGATGAGTATGTGCACAGGGCAAGGGCAAGGTCTGAGGGCCCTGAGTCTTGGTGTTTCTGTCCTTGTGCATTGGAGGGTGCCGCCCCCACCCACGGTGTCAGGTTCCCCAACCTAGTAGCTGTCTGAACCCTGTCATCTAGGGTTTTTCATGGAGGTCCCGTTGTGTGGGTGTGATTGATTACATTATTGGCCATAGGTGATTGAACTTCACATACCTTTCCCCTCCCTAGATGTCTGGGGAATGTAACTGAGAGTTCAAATTGTATCATAAGTTCTTGGAAAATGTTTGTGAGAAATCTTTATTCTGAAGCCAGCCTGTTTAGGAAGAGCTCAGTTATAGTTGGAATGGATAAGCAAGTTTAGTAATACCGTTTGTTTTGCTAATCTTTCTAAAAAGGCTAGGACTGGGGATGCAGCTTAGTGGTAGAGTGCTTGCCCAGCAAGTGCGAGGACCTGGGTTCAATGCCAGTGTCACCAAGAGAAGGAAAACAAAAAGGTTATAGAGTTATGGACTGTTTTCCTAAACCGGATACCTCTGTGTGTGGGCTTACAAGCAGACTCTGAAGTTAACCTTGGAAGAAGAATTGCCAAAATATTTCAAGACATATCTTTAGGAGCGTTTCTGTTTGTTAAGCCAAATAATAGCACATAATTTGTAGCATTTTAATAAAAAAATTTCCCTGTTTGTTTTTGAGGATTTGATATTAAGTCGCAGTGCATACAAGGATCGTTTTTTCTTCAAGGTATAACGTGTTTTTGTCTCCTTGTTATTTTGAAAAACCTTATGGGATTCAGCAGTCAATTCACATTCATATACTTAAAAAAGAAAATGAAAAAACTAACCCCATAAAATAAGATATTTCATTTCTTGGGAAAGCTTGCTTATTACCTTTGTTTTTCTATTTTTGCGGTACTGGGGATTGAACTCAGAGGCACTCTGCCACTGAGCTATATCCCCAGCCCTTTTTATTTTATATTTTGAGGCAGGGTCTTGCTAAGTTGCTGAGGCTGGCCTCAAATATGAAAGCCTCCTGAGGTACAGGGATTGCAGGCATGCACCACTGTGCCTGGGTCTGCTCATTATGTTTTTTTTTTTTTTTTTTTAAATAAATTACTTCCATGCTATATGGAGAAATCCTTTTTAAGGACCATTAAAATGAGTTCCTTTTTCTCAGCTCTGGGTAGTCCTTTCTTAGTGATCTTACTTATATCCTTAAATCCTAGAAAAGCTATCTTGTTATATACCAGTGGTTGGTCTGTAGAATTCCATAAGGGCTGTGTGGAGTGTGGTTTGTTCAAGTATTTTAGTCAGATAAACTTGCTTGAGAAGTTCACCTTTCCACTTGTACACTCAAATTTAATCGATCAGGGTTCATGTGAAGTGAATAGTTACCTTCTTTGCCAGAGGTCACTGTGCGCTTATACTGCCCTTGAATGTACTTGCCGGTGTGAGCTTTGTCTAATATGCATCTCACTGGGTAAAGACAGGAAATACTCTGCCATCAGACCTTGCAGAGAGGTTATTCGCCCCCAAGTTTCATGACTCCCGTGTGTTTGGAATTGTTTTACATAATTATCCATGTCTTAATGAGTACGGGTTTGAATTTCTTGCATATGCTTGCCTTCCATTTTTCTCAACCATAGCTTGTGTTTAAACCATAATATCTAAGTCAGAGTCTTTCAAAAGCTTTGGGTTAATCTCCTCAAGCCATTGATTTATTTAAACCAACTGTGGAGAGGATGTAGAGATAAATCAAACAAAAGAGCAACAAACATGCTCCAGAGTTTCAACAAACGAAGCAAGAGGAAGGTTTTTTTTTTTTAATATATATTTTTTTAGATATAAGAGGAAGGTTTTAATGTTGAATCACTTGAACAACAGCACCCACCTAGGAATCTGCTTTACAAAACAAAACAAAAAAAAATGCGGAAAGTAAGAAAAGGTTTCTTTGACTCTCACTTGTAATTACTACTCAAGGTAACTGTGGGAGAACACAGTATTTTCCTCTCCTTTTCCAAAGCTGAGAGGCTGAGAGGAGTAAACATCTCAGGCAGCGCTAGGAGGAAGGTCATTCTTCCTGCCCTTCCAGTTTGCATGTGACAGTGGCTAGCTGGGAACAGTATGTGAGGCAGAAGCCACACAATGCAGCTCTGAGGCTGGGGTGAGGGAGCCCTGAAGTTTAAAGGCCAGTTATTGACTCCTTCTGGTGAGACAGAATTTTCCCTTTTTGCAGTTAACTAAAAGCACTGAGTATATAAGAGCATACTTTTTCCCGTCCAGCTACAGAATCTGTTTTGTTCTGCATCAGCCCTTTTAATTTTTAAGCCCTTGAGTGGAAACAGAACAGGAATGGCTAACCTTTCTTCTTTTCCATTTTGTTTGCATTTCCACAGTTACTTAGATGAGAAATGTAAACCCACGTGGGGAGATTGCTAGAACACAGAAGCACATTACTGCAGCCTAATTCCACTGGCGTCACACTGCCATTAGATACATCTTCTTACAGGAATAACCACCCCCCTCCCCCCAGCAACAGTATATCATTTGACCAAGAGATTTCCTTTTGTTGAATTTAACCTAGATTAAACCCCCTGAAGCCATTCGCATCTTGACATTTGCTCTTGAACTAAAGGATGGTATCTTCCTGCAATGTTGGGGTAGTTTTCAACAAGTATTGAATTATCCCCAACATCACTGCAGATCCTTATCTGTGGCAGGAAGTGTCATGACCTGCTGCTCTCTAGTTGACAGGATCTGTGAGGCCGATGGAGCACCAGTACCCCAGAGCCTTTGAGGGTCAGAGGGCTGCTGGTGAGCCCTGCCCAGCCGTCTCTGCATTCTCGTTTTGTCTGCTCCTCCCAGGAATCAGTGCCTCCAGCCTCCCCCGCTTCCCCAGTGGGCACTCCTAAACACAATTCGAGGAAGATGACCAGCACAGAAGACCCCAAGGGGCCCCATTCCCAGGGGCTGCTCACGACACCTCCTGGAATGGGCCTAGGCAGCCTGAAGAGCGAGTGTGTGCCCAGTGTTCCCACTAAGCAGCGAGGGCAGCAAGCCACACCTCCTCTCGGCCACGGTTCCAGCAGTCCAGGTAAACCAGGAGAACTTGCTACCTGGGCAACACGGTGAGATTCACAAGACCGTGCCAGGCCCTTCCCAGGAAGTCGAGTGGGATGCCATAGCATTTCTCAGTGATGATTGTGTGTTGATGTTGTTTTAAAAGGCGCAAGCATCTGAGGTGTAGATTTAGCGCTGGGTGACTTCTAAAGTAGGGTGAAGTTAGCAGGATACAGTGTAAAAAATTTTAGATGGTCTGTTAGGACATCCCCCCCACCACCTTTTTAATTTAAAAAAATTTTTTTGTGGTACTGGTGATTGAACCCCCGGGTGCTCTACCACTGAGCTGCATTCCCAGCCCTTCTTATTTTTTTATTTTGAGACAGGGTCATGCTAAGTTGCCCAGGCTGTCCTTCAACTTGCCGTCCTCCTGCTTTAGTCTCCTGAGTCACTGGGATTGCAGGTGTGTGCCACCATGTCCAGCTAGGACATTTTTTCTTGTAGTTCAAGTTAGTTGCTGACAGGTGGTGACTGCATAAATAGACCAAGTCCTGCGTCCTGTAAGCCACCACCCAGACACCATCTTTTCTAATCACTATTTAGTTCTATAATAGAGAAAAGACCCCCTTTAAAAATATTAGTGTGAATTAGATAACAGCAGAAACTCTGTAAGCAAAAATTGGAAATGACCTGAATCATCCAGCTGTTGATACTTTTCTAGAATGTAAGAACTAGCCATTCAAGTTAGGCCTCATTTTGGTTCTTGAGTTTTCCAGCATGTTCTGGATGGTGTGTTGGGTAAATGAGGTGCTGCATACCCCAAGGATCAGGTCAGTGTCAGGTTTGAGAGAGGAAGGGCCAGCTGAGGAGCTCTGCCCTTCATTCGGTAGACCAAAGACCTGCAGTGCCTCATATTCCTAGAGGTGACAGGGAAGTGGCTCTTAGCTGTTTGACAGAGTGAGATGATCTTCATCACCATGTTCATAGTTATCCTCCAACATTTACTGTGTGCCGGACATGGTGGCACTTATTTATAGTATTTCATCCTCATGACGTCCTTATCAGGTCTTATTTTCCATCCTTCGCCCACCCCCATTTTATAGTTGAAGAGACAAAGACTAGAGAGATTAAGTAACTGGACCTGTCCAAGGTCATGCAGATAGTAAAGTAGGTATGGACTGTGCATTTTGACAGTATGACTTCAGAACCTGATTGTTTTGTTTGTTTGCTTTTTTGGTGATGGGGATTGAACCCATGGGTGCTTAACCACTGAGCCACATCACCATATTCCCAACCCTGTTGTATATTTTAGAGACAGGGTATTGCTTAGTTCCGACCTTGCTCAGTTGCTGAGGCCGGCTTTGAACTCATGGTCCTCATGACTGGCCTGACACACAGCGGATTCCTGTAAGAAGGGAGTTGGAGTGTTTTATGGAAAGATGATCTCATTACTAACATTATTTGTTCTGCTGATTTGCCAGTTTCTCCCCTGAAATTCCCTTAGCAGTGAAGCAGCCGTGGGTGAAGGCAGTGGTTTTCACCTATCCTGTGCTCCTAGATTCCGGACAGTGCCCTAGAAAGTCTCTGAAGCCCACTTCGTTCTCATTCCTTTCCCTCTTCTACCAGATCTGTCTCATGTATTTGCTAGTGTCATCAGCCAGTCAAGAACTGCCTTGGGCAAGTTCCTGCTTCGTGCAAGTTCCTATCCTGTGCTCCTAGATTCCGGACAGTGCCCTAGAGAGTCTCTGAAGCCCACTTCGTTCTCATTCCTTTCCCTCTTCTACCAGATCTGTCTCATGTATTTGCTAGTGTGTTCAGCCAGTCAAGAACTGCCTTGGGCAAGTTCCTGCTTCGTGCTGTGTTGTGGTACCTTGTTCTCCAGTGTACTGCAGGCGTGGTTCCCGTACCTTTGAACTAATGATAAAGACATCAGATAAACATGTCATTGTTGGTAGATTGTAATAAATGTTATGGAGAAGACAGAGGAACAGTTTAGATTGGGTGGGAAGGTCATTCCACTGACCCAGCTTGTCCAGGAAGCATGACATTCGGGGGGACAAAGACCTGTGAGCCTAGAGGCCTGGTGAGCCATTGGAGAATGACCGCGCAGGGGCTGGGAAAGCAGGCTGTGGGTTTATACAGGATCTTGTGGGGATTTGAGCGAGTTTACAGAGAGAATTTTGGATTAAACATAGCCATTAAAGGGTATAAAGGAAGGGAATGCGGTGGTCTATTTACTTTTAAAGATTACTCAGGTATTTTGTGGGGAACATGGGTTTGTGTGGCCATGATGGAATTCTGTAGGTATGTCGGAGGAGAGCTTGTGGTGGTCTCAGCAGGAACGAGGGCAGCTTGGACATGGACAGTTTAATATAGTGTTTAAAAGGATTTCTGCTGCTGGGAAGTTTGTAAACCTTTGGTTAGTGTTGTCTCTAGGGAGGGGTCATGCGTGAAGCCATTTGTAGTCACATGCTCAGTAGCCTCAGTTACCATCTCAGGACAGGTGCAGGCATCTCAGGACAGGTGCAGGCGAGGCAGGTGTGCCTGGCGGGAGGATGGGTGAGCGAATGTGTCGAGCACGTGGAGCTTCGACTAGGGAGGTTGTGGGGCCGTGGTGGAGACTTCTGGACAGCCAGATTTCTAAGTAGTGGAGAGCAAGGGGAAGCAGGCAGTGCTAAATCGTTTCCTGATGACACAGTGAAATTTATTTTGACATTTTAATGTTGTTCAGGGCCAGACCTTTTTGGATTCTGTTTTCTTCATTCTCTGTCTTTCCTGGGTCCTTGTAGAAGACCATGTCTGCCTGCTGGATTGCGTTGTTGTGGACCTACAGGACATGGACCTCTTTGCTGCAGAACGACGTCCACGAGAGTACTCTAAAACCTCAGAGGACAGGAGTGGAGATCTGATCTTCCCCTCCTATTTTGTGCGACAGACAGGAGGGAGCCTCTTAGCGGAGCCTTGTAGGCTGAAATTGCAGGTGGAAAGAAATTTGGACAAGTGAGTATTTCATCTAATAACTGTGTAAATTGATTTAATAACTTGGAAGTCAGTGCTATTATGGTAAATAAGGAAGAGCATAGGTCCTCCTTACTTTATTCCATTTTATTTGCCTGTTTCCAAATGTTGTTGGAGTCCTGACTGTGTGCTGGGCATTAAGACTTCCATGTTGAAAGGAAAAACTTCTCTCCAGGAGCTTACATTGTGGGATAAAGGAAGGCAAGTAGATGATTCTCATTTAGTGTTTGATTCAGTGACATAAACTCTGTTGCATGATTATATACATGCCTTTGAAACCACGAGGAAGGGGCCGAAATTGAGCTTGGATTTGGTGGTGAGGGCAGGCAAAGTATTTTGGAAGAGGTGGACATTCCAAATGTGGCAGATTCTGGACCTGCCATTGCTGTTCACCCTGGAACTCCATGGAATTCCCTTAGCTGTTCACATGCAGGTTTGCCCTTGAATCGATTTCAGGAAGACTAGGGAGCTGACCCTGACTCACCCTGTATTTGGCCTCAAACGCAGGATGCTTGTTTCTGTGGTTCAGACATTGCTTGAGCTATCATTAGTCCCATATCTTCCTGGGCAGTGAGCATACCTAGGTCTGCCTGAGACCAGCCGCATCTGACTCTCAGGGCCTCCTGTCCTCTGAGACTAGAACCTGGATTGCAGTGTGGGATAGCTTTCCAAGCAGGGCACTGATTTTGGGGAAGGCAGCATTTTGCATGTCAACTCCAGGGAAAGAGGAGGTGTC
Source organism: Glaucomys volans (assembly GCA_020662805.1). Classification (NCBI taxonomy): domain Eukaryota; kingdom Metazoa; phylum Chordata; class Mammalia; order Rodentia; family Sciuridae; genus Glaucomys; species Glaucomys volans. Next base: position 67,014 of record JAJEJO010000957.1, on the reverse strand, counting down.
GTGTGGCTTTGTCAGTGAGAGAGATTTTATTTGTGGTGTTTTGAAAAGCATCCTCATTACTCCTGTACAATGTGATTCCCATTCCCCTCTGGCCACACCCTTCCAGGCTGAGTCATTTGACACCACTCTTGGTTCCTCTTTGGGCGTTGCTCCGACTTGTTACTCAGGCGCTCCCTGGCTGGTGTCCAGTTATGGTTGGCATGGGCTGTATTTAGTTTTACTGGCTTAGCAGCCTTAAGAGGAACTTCATTATTTAGAAATTGAACACTTTGTTTTCTTTTCGAGCAGTGCTTTCCAAAAAAAGTGTCTTGCTACTCCTACCTAAACTTTACCCATTCCCATCACGTGTGCAGATAATTATATTCTAGATAGCTCAGGTAGAAGGTGCTGCTGAACGCAGGTGTGCTGTCAGCCGCACAGAGACAGGATCCAAAGTGGCACCTGGTAATCCTTTCCATTTGCCTCATTGGTTACATCATTGTTCTTCTTAAACTTTATTATCTATAGATTTTTCTCTGCAGGCAATTTTTTCTTCTTTTTCCAGTGCTGGGATTCAAAACCGTGGCGTTAGCACATGGGAAACAAGTGCTCTACCACTGAGCTATATCCGTAGCCTGAAAATGATCTTTTTATATTCCTTTTCCACTTTAAATCCTATCCCTGCCCTTCATGTGCTCAGAGCACAGGATCTGAGTGTCTGCAGTGCCCACTCCACCCACAGGAGGGGGAGACAGCTCACCATTGTGGGGACCACGTTGGGATGTGTCCCTGGTCATGGAGGTCTCCAGCTTCCCTTCTGCCCATCCCTTCTGAGAAGAGTCACTATCACCTTCTATCCTAGTTCATGTCCCATCTGGGCCCAGTAGGAAACACTGGTTTATTCTTTTAACTGTCACTAAATCTGAACAGTTAAGTAAAAATCGTGGCTCTTCTTCTTTATTGCTTTTACAACTATATGATTTCTGAGTTTCATGAAGTTTTCCATTGTTAATAGGCTAGTTATTTTGCCCCCCCGCCTCTCTCTCTCTCTCTCTCTCTCTCTCTCTCTCTCACACACACACACACACACACACACACGCACGCATGCTTTTTTGTTGTTGTTGCTGTTTTTTGTGGTGCTGGGAATGGAATCCAGGGCCTTGTGCATGCCAGGCAGAAGCTCTGCCACTGAGCCATACCCCTAGCCCATGCAGCTCACATTAGATCTGAGAATTTTCTGGAAGCATATCAGGAGAAAAGGGTTTTTCTTTTTTGTAGTTGGCATATGTTGGTCACGGTGACTTGCTTCGTTTAGAAGTGTGTGAGTTCTTGCCGTGGGTGTTAGTTACCAGGCCGGTTATGCAGTGGGGCATTGTAGCTCCTGTGTCTGGGTGTGGGTCAGTGTGGAGTGAGTGAACTGTTTCTGAAAGTGGTTTTTCCTTTTCATAGAGAATTAAGCCATACTGTTCCAGACATATCTATCCATGGCAGTCTCTCCTCAGTCCACTGCTCGCTGGATTTGTACAAATACAAGCTGATCCGAGGCTTACTAGAAAACAACCTTGGAGAACCTATAGAGGAATTTATGCGGCCATATGATTTACAGGATCCAAGAATTCATGTGAGTGAGACCTCAGGTTCTTCGGTAACTCTGGTAGTCTTGACTGATGTCACCCCGTGTGTATATTCCTCAAACTCACCTTGAGAAAGAAGGTGGAGTAACAAGGAAGTTAATTTCTTGACCGAGGAACCCACTTTTAGGTTGGCATCATTAGCTCTGAGTTGATCTGCACTTTCCTTTCGCAGACCGTTCTGAGTGGAGAGGTGTACACTTGCATGTGCTTCCTCATTGACATGGTAAATGTGAGTCTGGAGCTTAAAGATCCAAAAGGAAAAGAGAGCGCTGGGTCCCTGGCCAGGTAGGTTACCTCTTCACTTTTACCGCAAGTCGCAGCAATGTAAGTAATGCCCTGACTACATAGGTGGAGCGCCGAGGGTACAGCACGGTGGTCCACAGTGGGGCGAGGTCTGTCCGTGCTTTTGGGTTGTCCATAGAGTACCTTGGCCAGGACAGGTTAGGTAATGCTGTAGTAACAGCCCCAAACAACAGTGATTTTAAACAGTGAAAATGTATGTTTCTTCTCAAGGTAGATGACCATTGTGAGTGATAGGCTGCTATTTTTTTAGTCACTCAGGGTGACAGAATGCTTGGGTTTTTTGTTTGTTTGTTTGAGGTGGGTTTACTATGTTGCCTAGCCCTTGAACTCCTGGGTTCACTCTCCTCCCACCTCAGTCTCTCAAGTAGCCAAGACCAAAGGTGTGCTCCTTCATTCCTGGCTCACGAAGTTTTTTTTAATGTGCCAGAGAGAAAAATCAGAGCCGTGGAATGGTCTTGATGGTGGTTGAATGCTCTGGTACTCAACCATGGATGGAGCTAGGACACAAAGGAGTTGGGAGGGCCGTCCTGCATGTGTCTGCAGAGAGTTGGAAAAGATGGCACTAGTGACTTCGTCACTACTTCACCTTTCAGAAATTGGGGGATTTCACACCAAAAAAACCCACATTGGATTCAGCTTATTCTGGGGAAAGAAACCCCAAACCCAAACAAAATGGAAGCTTTAGCAATATTAGACCAAAGTCCTTGCGTGGAAGCATCTGGAAGCTGAGTAGCAACTATCCCTTGTAGATGGGCATGCACTCACCTAGCAGCTCACCAACTCCATCTCTTCTTGGTCCATACATCTGTGTAGATGTATGAGTTTGTGGAACTTGAAGATTGCGTTCACACTTGCTGACTTCTGGTTTTGATCTCCTTAACAGCCCCGTAAGGCTAGGCACCTCACTCGTCTTTTCCAGATAGGATTTCTGACTAGGATAAAGTTATCTGGCTGGTGATATCCCTGCTGAATGTTCAGCACTCCGTCTTCTAGCTTGTCCTTCTGTTGGAAGTCTGTCCCGCCTGCCCCTGACTCAGCTGAGGGAGCATGCTGTCATGAACCTGGGGTCCTGCTCTGATGTGGGGGTTCTCTGTGAGCCAGCCTTTGTTCCTGATGCCTGGCTGTGCCCTTAGTTTTTCTCAGTGTGAAGTAATTCTGTATGTATTGCTACAATAGCATTGAGTATGAATTGCTCCTTGTAAATTTCTCTGTGATTAGAAAAAATTCGGTTCTTAATACACTTCCCATTAGTGGATCAATTGAATTATTCCTCTGTGTGGAGAGTAGTTGTGTTGTGGTTGTTCCCAGTAACCTCAGTGATCTTATACAGAAATTTTTGCAGACTCTGGAAAGAGAAACCTCCACGAAAGTGAGAAGTTGACAGATTGAAGGTCTAAAGGCACCCTTGGCATCTGTCGGGGATTGTTATAAATATGCAGTCTTCTGAGACTGTTATGGGAAATGGGAATAAAAATGAATCAAGAATATAATAAATTTGTGGTATTGTTACTCCTCACAAAATTCCTATGACGAAGATCATCTCTTTGGAATTGCCAAAGTGCCAAGGCAAAAGTGCCACTCAATGCAATTTGAAGGACCTGTTGCAAGATCTCAAAATGAAAGTTATTTTCCTTCACACAATGTAAATAAATTGATGATTTTGTTCTTATCTTGAACTTAAATAACTTTGTAAAATAGAAGTATGCTTAGCATTTTGCTTGTTTTCTCCCTTTTAGATTTGACTTCAAGAAATGTAAACTGCTCTATGAGAGTTTTTCCAACCAAACCAAGTCTGTTAACTTGGTTTCCCATTCCATGATGGCCTTTGACACCCGCTGTGCCGGGCAGAAGGCCAGCTCTGGCATGAGCAATGTGTTCACCTGCATTTTTCAGCCTTCCAAGAACAGCAGTACTACCCAAGGATCTATTCAGATTGAACTTCATTTCAGGTATAGAACCAAACTCTCACGCTGCCTTTCTTTAGGGACGTCTTTCCTTTTTTGCCCTGTGGGTCAAGTGTGCTGTGTGAACCAGTTTTTCCTGCACTCTTGCAGTTTCGCTCCTTGACCAGAAGGTGTCTCTGTGGCCTTATCAAAAAGAAAGTAGGGCGGGGCTGGGGGGCTCATGGTGGAGGAGTGCTGCCCTGCCTTGGGTGGGCGGGGAGCAAAAAAAGTATTTCAGAATTGAGCGGGTCCTTCAAGTCAGCCTCCTGGTAAGCTTTAAGTGTGAAGTGACTTAGGAAAGGAAGGAATTATGCTGGTTTAAACTTAAAAAAAGACCTGGTCTGTAATGACAGGAAAGGCGGTTTCGACTTAAACACCCGATTATCTATCCAGGCCTCTCTAGCTCAGCTCTCCACATAGGAACAGTTTTTACCTGTTCAGATTACAGCATGCTTTTTCCTGTGGTGTCGTGGGAGGCAGCATCATGTGTGGAGAGAGCGTGTGCTTTGGAGTCAGTCAACCACGGCTCAAAACCGTGGCTCCCTCTCCTAGCTGTGTGCACTAGGGCAAGTGATCGAGCCTCTTTGAGACTCAGCTTCCTCATATGAGATATCAAACAGTAAGTATGCCCACTTGATTGGGTAGAGGGAGGTAGGACTTGAAATAATCGAGTTGGCACAGATGGTAGCTGCTGCCGTTACTGCTGATGTTCTGAGCACTGTTTTATGATATGCTCTTGTGACATCAATGTCAGTCGCATTCTCTTAGTACTTAAAGCCATCAGATAGGCTGTGAACGTGAACAATTAATTTGAAAAGCTGGGGAAATTTCATAATTAGGCAAAACAGTAAAAATAACAATGAAGATTATTCTTCTATTCCTATGTTCTTGTGTGCCTGGCACGTCAGTGTGCTATTCAGAATTCTTCGGAGTTGAGGGTTGTCCTAGGAAGAGGTCACATTCTCCCACACGCCTCTGGGCAGTCTAGCAAAGCGAGCCTCGGCTTTCCTGGGAATGTTCGTCTGTAAGTTCAGGAGCGGGCATGCTCCTGCCTCTGCTGGGGCCCACTGTGAGCGGGCACCTTACTGTCAGTTGGACCTTAGGAGTCTGCAAAGCGGGCAGGTTCTCCCTGCTTTCACAGGTGTGGAGAAGACACCTGGAGAAGGGCTAAGTGACTCTTGTGTCGCACAACTAAGAAGCCAGGTAGTCAGAACTGAAACCCGTGTCTCTCCAACTCTTCAAGCCCCGTGGCTCCCTGTCACAGGCTGGTTCCAGCCATATAGTAAGGCCATGCTCGCAGCTCTTTTGCTTGGAGGTGTGTATTGGAACAGATGCTTGCAGGCATTTGTCATCTGTAGAGACAACTTCTCTTTGAGTTTTCTTTATTATTATTATTTTTTAAAATTTTCAGTTGTAGATGGACACAAGACCTTTATTTTATGTATTTATGTGGTGCTGAGGATTGAACCCAGTGTCCCGTGAATGTGAGGCCAGCGCTCTACCACTGAGCCACAACCCCAGTCCTTTCTTTATTATTATTGCCCTGTCTTCCTAAGCTTTCAGCTAGCTGTCCCTCCCATCATATATTTAATATGCAAGGAGCCTTGAAATATCCTGTTCATATACTGAAGATATAAGATTTCTTGGAGTCAAATAATAAGGCCTTACCTTGGTTCTTGCTAACAAAAGTACCATTGTTAGTGAGAGAAGTAAACTATTCTCTTGATTGGAACTTTTGAACGCTTTCCGTGTCTCAAGAAGAATTACTCTTCTGTTGGATGTTGTGTGTCAAATATAAATCACTTCACAGTGTTTAAAGGCTTGAAATATTTTCCAGAGAAGGGCTCTGACACGCTGTGACTTTCCAGTTAGTGCAGAGTTCTGACAATCTGTGTTCAAAATGGGGTGGAAAAATTTTACTGAGGGCAACATTTTTTCTCTATTACAAAAGAGTGGAGTGTTTCTGTGACAAACGCTGTGTTTGTAGGATGGAGACATGCATCACGATGCCCTTTTACTGGAGGCAGTGAGCCAGGTTTAGGATTGCTAGCCAGCCTTAGCAATATCCCCCAGTCGGCCTTTCCCCAGCTGGGCGCGAAGCAGGCGTTTGCAGAAGCTGAAGCCCAGACCCTCTTGGGCTCTAGAGCCAAGTGCCACCTAGAAACCCCATGGCAGTGTCCCTCGCCCTCCTCCGTCCTGCCTTCCCCTGCCTATTGGTGTGTTTAGAGTCCCTAAGCACTCCATGTTTGAGGTCGGACCTAAGAACCTTCCTTGGGCTTTTGCCTAAATGTGAAATCTGTAGTAATGGCAGCTATACAACAAGTGCTGTGGGCTAGGGGTGTGGCTGGCGTGCTTGGGGGCCTGGGTTCCACCCCCAGCACCACAAACCACCACCACCAACAGCAAGAAGAGAGCAACAAACAACTGACATGTCACCCCCCCCCCACCTCTTGGGAGCCTGGGGGCTAAGCCCCCAGGGAAATGTTACCCTGTTTGTTTTCCTTCTCAGGCTAAAAGCCTTGGGCTCTCAGGTTGCTTTCAGCTAGAGAAACCACCTGGGGGTCCTAGCTGTCAGCCTGCTGTTCATGGTGAAGTGTTCCTGGGCATCAAAGAAGAATGCCTGCTTGATCTTAAAACTGCCTGTGGGGGAGGGATTGGGCGCGCACCCACCCGCCTGAGCCTGGTGCTGTGTCTCTTAGCTATTCTCACTCTTTATGTTAGGAAACAGGCTGAGGGAAGGTAGGTGACTCATCCAGGATGTCTCAGTTGTAAGCGGCGGTATTAAGTCTGGGTCTCCTCCTATTATACCAGAGCTTCTCAGCCTTAGCCCCACAGGTTGAGTATCTATAGTCTGAAATGTTTGGGCCAGAAGTGTTTCAGACTTTGGATTTTTTCAGATTTTGGAATATTGGCATAGACTTTGTTGGGTAAGCATTCCTAATCCAAAGACACAACATTTGAAAAGCTCTCAGATTGTGGAGTATTATGAATATTTGGATTGGGAATGTTCACACTGTGTTGATATTTTGGATCAGATGATCCCCTGTTGTGTGGCTATCCTGTGCATTGTGGGATGGTTAAGCAGAATCCCTGGCCTCCACCAGAGGCCAACAGCAGCCCCTCAGTGGGACAGGCAGAAATGCGTCCGGACATGGCCAGACGTCTCTTGGGGAAAGGCATCAGCTGGAATCACTGGCTATGCTACACAGCTTTTTTATAGCATATTCTTGTTTTAAAAATAATAATATTTTTTTAAAAAAGCATGCACTGCATGTGTTGTTAAGAAAGGCCCGGAACACCACCTGCCTTGGTGGTCGTACACTAACTAGCAGGTTATTGAAACACCTCCTTTTTCTGATCTGCTTTTTTGTAGGTCTACAAAAGATTCTTCCTGTTTCACAGTAGTTCTCAATAATCTCCGCGTATTTCTCATATTCGACTGGCTGCTGTTGGTTCATGATTTTCTTCACACTCCCAGTGATATTAAAAAACAAAATGTTCCTCCTTCTCGCCACCGTAACTCCAGCAGTGAATCTGCTGTGGTTCCTAAAACTGTGAAGAGTGGAGTAGTTACCAAGCGGTCTTCTCTTCCTGTGTCCAACGAAAGACACCTGGAGGTGAAGATCAATGTGACAGGTGATTACCCAGAGGTGTGAGTCATCTCTTCCTAGTTGGTGTTTGCTCTGACCTGTCCTACAGGATACTTTCTCTGTGGCTCTGGTTTTTACACTTGAACATGTGCGTATCTAAATCTCTTATAGAACAAGTGTTGAGGTTCTTGACCTGTTTTCAGGTGAGCTGCCTGGACCCACTGAAGCCGTGGGGTCTCATCTCATTCTTCTGCCCCCTAGCGCATGTACCTAGGCTGAGCACCTGCCTGGTCAGAGGTCTTTTTTCCTAATGTGAAATCTGACTTCAATTTTCTGTTTCATCTTTGGGGCCCCAACAGTTGTGCCTTACTGAGTCTAGGCAAATTTGGTATGTGGAAATCTCAGTTTTAAAGGTAAATAAGTGAGAGGGTTGTTATTTTCTTTTCTTTTTTTTGGTACTGGGGATTGAACCCAGGGGCCCTCCACCACTGAGCCACATCCCCAGCCCCATTTTGTATTTTATTTAGAGATAGGGTCTCACTGAGTTGCTTGGGGCCTCGCTAAGTTGCTGAGGCTGGCTTTGAACTCGCGATCCTCCTGCCTCAGCCTCCCAAGTTGCTGGGATTACAGGCGTGTACCACCGTGCCTGGCGGGTTGTTATTTTCTTTTAAAAAAAAAAAAAAAAAAAAAAAGTGTTTTTTATAGATGGGTTCACTGTGTCTTTTATTAACTAGTGGGCTCTTCAAGTACATTTGGATGTGTTTGTATATACCTTCTCAGTGGTTTTGGTGAAGCTGGCTTAAACAGTGTGTATTAAAAGCTTGTTCTACACATGGTTTAAAAATACTTTATTGGTGCACTCAGATTATTATACATAACAGTGGGATTCCTAATGCCATACTGTGTGCACATAGCCTTACTTGATCAGTCTTGTTCCCCAGCTCCTCCCCTCACACATGGCTTTTGATGGAAACGCTGTGGACACAGTAAATTTATTCTATGCAAATGAGTAGAAAACTGCATACCTGCATTTATAAAGTCTTGACATTAATGATCTGTGATCTCGGCAGACAGCTTGAACACCTTCACAGCTGCTGTCATGGTGCTTTGTGCTGCCTGACCAATATCATTGTCTGAATCTCCTTCCTGGGGTTTAAATCAGGCCATCACTAGAGACAGGATCCTTCTCTGAGTATTTGTTAGGCCTCCCAGGGCAACTGGGATGCAGTTTCTCTAGCTTAGACACGTATGCTAGAGAGAGAAACCGCATCACAGTCTTTTCAGCTGGTAAGTGCTCTGTTGGCTCAGCCGCACGTGGCCAGAGTTTGTTCAGGATGACAGTGAAGCAGAAAGTCCACGGACATCCCGGAGACCAGGCTTGCTGGCCACTGTTCTCCCCTGGTGGAAATGTGGTAGCCCAGTGCTTTCCAGCTTCCTGGCTGTGCCCTAACTCCTGCTGCTTTCCTCTCCAGGGACGGAGTTTGTGGTTGTTGAAGATGTGTCCTGCTTCGACACCAATGCTGTTATTCTGAAAGGCACCACAGTGCTCACCTATAAGCCCCGCTTTGTTGATCGTCCCTTCTCAGGAAGTTTGTTTGGCATCGAGGTAAGAAGTCTGTGTTGGGTACAGCCCTGCACACTGGGCTCCAGAGAAGCATCCAGAGGACCTGTGGAATGGAGGAGGCTGGCCCTCTACTTCATTTCCACCTGACTACATGCAAAGGGACTCTTCCTTTCCTACCCTACCATCTTCTTCTGGTCCCTATCCCACAGTGAGGCTCCTTGCTGAGTCCTCTTGTCCTGCAGGTGAGGCAGCGGTCCTCATTTCCTTTGTGTCCCCTTGGCCCCACATTGAGCACTGTCCTGTGACAGGGCTTTGAGGTAACAGAGATCTGTTGAGGAGAGGTGTTAAGGATTTTATGTGCCATCCTTCAGAGATACCTTAGGTATAAAAGAGGACCTGGTCTCTAACAGTGTTGCTTTGGCTACAGTGCATCTTGTGAAGGAGATGATTTGGACTAGAGTGACCTTTGTAGCCTAAAAAATTATTATGCAAAAATGGCTGTTGGATTTTGAGCCATGGGTTGTGGAAATAGCAGGGCAAATGTGGCTGACTGTTCTTAATTCTCTCATCTCAGCTGACATTCCTCTTGGTAATGTTAGAATATTTTGTTGGGATTCTTTTCCCCTTAGGATTGAGCTGTTTGTGCCTTACTTTTTCCAGTGGTATTTGCTCAGGGGCTGAAAGAATAAAACTCATTTTCACTGTCAGCAGTATGAGCGGTATACTCTTTTGGGGGATCAAATATAGCTGAATAAAGCATGGAGATTTCCCCTTTTTTTTCTTTTTTTTTTTTTTTT
>JAJEJO010000957.1:26213-57104 GCA_020662805.1 Glaucomys volans | reverse complement strand
TTTTTTTTTTTTTTTGCGGTGCTGGGGTTTGAACCCAGGGCCTTGTGTTTGCGAGGCAAGCACTCTACCAACTGAGCTATATCCCCAGCCCGAGAATTCCCTTCTTGACCACTTGTTTCTGTAATGCAAAGCTTGAGCGGAAGGGGCTGCATGCAGAGTGAGCCAATCCTAGAATTGCGATTCACCTGCTCTGCAGGCTGCCACAGGGCCAGCTTGGGGTGGAGAATCTCAGCGATGATCCATTAATGAACTCTCAGGCACAGTTGGGTTCTGTGTAACTGAAGCTTCTTCAGGAAAAAGGAAAATGAAACTTTTCTGCTCCAAAGTCTTAGAAAACCGACCTAGTAAAATATTTGAGATGCCTGGAAACTCCTCTTAGTCTTGTTCTTCAGGCAATGGGACTCCATCTGAATTCCAAGACCACCTTGATTATCCCTGGGGGAGAATTTACAGAGTGTCTGAGTTACTTTCAACTGTAGCATAGGACCTTGGTGCCTCATGTTTTTGGTAGTACTAGGAAGTGCCCCTGACTGAGCAGGAAATGAGAGTACAGGGTAGGGGGAGAGGAAGGAGACAGGTGGCCCCCAAATAAATGTTCTCTTCCTTTTTCTATACTCTTCTTTTTTTGGGAGGTGGGGTGGGTACTGGGGATTGATCCCAGAGGCACTCTACCACTGAGCTACATCCCCAGCCCTATTTTTTTTTTTTATTTAGAGACAGGGTCTCACTGAGTTGCTTAGGACCTTGCTAAGTTGCTGAGGCTGGCTTTGAACTCACAATCCTCCTGCCTCAGCCTCCCAAGTGCTGGGATTACAGGCGTGTGCCGCCGCGCCCGGCTCTATACTCTTCTTAACACACGAAGTAATTTGGTCCTAGAATGGGAACCTTCCCTCACTTCCCTCAGTCCCACATATCTACTATAGACCTCTTGAAACATGTGCACAGTAAGCAGGATAATGCAGTGACGCCCTGTGTGCCTGCTACCCAGCACCAGTAATTAATGTATTTGTAATTAAGAAATTCTGAGGGGACAGAAATCACCTCTCTGCCTTTATGTATTTTCTATTCACATTTTGGTGTGTTTCTTTCCTTAAAAGAAAGTCATGCCATGGCATTATTTTGATTGGGTTTTCTTTTCGTATAACGTGTAATTAATTGTAACTAGCTTCCTACATTCGGTATGATCTTTTTAGCTGTCATTTTTTAAGTGGCTGCAGAATGTTCTTTTGAGCAGATGTGACATAACCTTGGTTGCTCTTAATATTTTTTAGCTGTTAAAAATGATTAAGTGAAATCCTCTGTGTTTTATGATATTTTCTTGGGCTAGTCCATGGTGAAGAGTAGGGTTATTGGGTTAAAGAAAAGGAGGTCATTATGCCTTTTGGGTGAATCGCTGAACTTTCTTTCCGGGGGTGGACTGCTGTGGGTGCTTGGTATGGGCACGAGTGTCAGGCTTGCTCTTGGGGGAGCTTATTCTAGCAGTTGTCATGGGACTGCAGTCACCCAGGCTGATGGCCCCTGAGCAGGTCTCCTGGGCGAAGTGTAGAGCCTTCCTGGGGTGGACGTAATCCTTGCCACTTGCCTCTTGTTCTCTAGGTGTTTTCCTGCCGGTTGGGGAATGAGCAGGATACAGCTCTTTCCATTGTTGACCCAGTACAAATTCAAGTGGAGCTGGTGGGGAATTCTTCTTACCAGAATAGTTCTGGACTGATGGATGCGTTCAATAGTGAAGACTTCCCACCGGTCCTAGAGGTAATGACGAAGCAGCTCCTGAACTCGCTGACACACTGCCGGCGCTCCTGCCTGCTCTGAGCCCAGCAGCATCTTAGTTACTTCAGCAGATACGGAGTAAACATGATGTCGTCTCTGACCTGGGTGATCTTGCAGTCAGTCCTAGGGAGGATAGAAGACCTTTTAATTGTCTGGTATCATCTTGAGGTTCTGTAAAAGTTCACAGGAAGGAGGGCACAACGGGGGCAGGAGCAGCAGGCACCCAGTTGTGGGTGGAGTTCAGTCAGGGTTGGTGGGGGCAGGAGGAAGGGCAGGGTGCCAGGGCAGGAGGAAGGCGAGGCTGATGGGAAGGTGTGCAGGGAGGTGAGGAGGGTGGAAGGTGAAGCCGGCAAGGGCGATGCAGAGTAGGGTGTCTTATTTCTTTGGTGGGATTAATTAATCAGTCTCTTTGAATCATAGGAAATTATAGGAGAAAGTCCACATTGATTTTCAGTTTTAGTGGAATCTCACAGGGGAAAAAAAGAACGACAGAAAGTATAAATTAAGGTCCGTACCCAGACCTGGTTTCCAGAGTCGCCTGTCTCACAGTGGTCTGCTCTTGGGGTCCATGTGCTTCCCCAGTGGTAGCCACATGGCTGATCTCTGAGGGGGAAATACTAATGTTAGGCTTAACTCATGAGAGGCTATGTTTGAATGTAGAAGAGATAAGTTATTTTTACTTTTTTTTGCTCTGTTGGGAATTGAACCCAGAGCCCCATGCATGCCGGGCAAGCGCTCTACCACTGAACTACACCCTCAGCCCCAAGAAGAGAGACATTTTCTTGGTCAGTTAGTTTGTTTTAGAGGTTTAAAAAATTAAATAGGTTCACCAATATGGATTAGCAAAATGTTACTGTCCTGACTCCTCCATCACCATTCTTTGATCCCCAGAGCTATGCTTTAGTTATTAATACACTTAGATGAAAATCATCCTGCTGAAGTATTAATTGCTGTGGTCCTTATCAGAGGTTAATATGTTTGATTTGGTACAGTTTTGTGATCATTTGACCTTATAACTGAGGTATCTTGCCTCAGGATTATTAGTACTTATTTCCAAGATCTTTGCAATCTTTTAAATGAGAAATTTGTTCTAGTTCTGTTCTATTTTTAGAACTTGAAATGGGAATTACATCTATAAGAGTTGTGGATGCAAAACCAAATGCAACTGTAATAAATTGCTGCCTTTTAAATTTTGTTAGATCCAGTTACAAGCCTTGGACATCAGGCTCTCCTATAATGATGTCCAGCTGTTTCTTGCCATTGCAAAATCCATCCCAGAACAAGCTAGTGCTGCAGTGCCGGACTCAGTGGCTGTGGAGGCAGAGGCCACTGGCAGTTACCTTCCGGGTGCATCGCGCCTTGGAGAGGAAACCAGGAAAGGAACACGACATCCCTTAGATCCTGTCTTGGGTAGGTGTTAAGCTGTAAACCCGCCCAGTTTTCCTCATAACCCTCCTTCTTTTTAACTGGAAAATTTTTCTTTTGCACAATTAAATTGTTCAGAGTCGAATTATCTGTCATTAAGTATAACTGTAACTCATAAGAATGACTCTAATTTTTTTTTAAATTAAAAAAAAAAATTCCAGACCTTTTCCTGTCACGATCCCTTCTGGAATTTATGGCCAGTGCTCAAGTTTAAACTTTGAGAGTTTTCCTCTGAAGTTATAGGCATAACTAAACTTTAGTTTTAAGCTTCTAAAAACATAATAAGCATAAGAAAAAGAGTTAACATTTCAGGGTATGTTTGATAGAGGTCTGTATTAGTTCATTTTTGCCTAATGAAATGTTTTAGTCATTGTTTCTGAATTTCTTTCATTTTTTTCTTTTTTAAATTTTTTTTCTTTTTTTCTTGGTATCAGGGATTGAACCCAGGGGTGCTTTAACCACTGAGCCACATCCCCAGCCCCTTTTTAAAAACTTTTTTATTTTGAGACAGGGTCTTGCTAAGTTGCTGAGGCTGGCTTTGAATTTGCGATCCTCCTGCCTCAACCTCCTGAGTTGCTATGATTACAAGCATGTGTCATCTCGCTAGGCCCATATTTTTTCTAAATTGGACTGTGGATTAATTTACATGCAATTATTTCCTAGAGCTCCAGCTGGCTAGATTGCAGGAGCTGGGCTTCAGCATGGATGACTGTCGCAAAGCTCTTCTGGTGTGTCAAGGTAATTTGAATGGGGTTCCTTTATCTGTTGTTTTTGTTGACCGTTTGCTTTCTACCCATTTCCTCCTCTGCTCTGACGTGGAGAGCTGCAGTGTATTTAGAAGACCCTTGGTGTGTCTCCTGGGGGCTGAATGCAATCTGATCCTGGTCAGAACTCGTGTGAGCAGCAGGATTTTCAGTGCATGGAAGTGTGGGCTGTGGAGCTGACTGCCTGGGTCAGATTCTTCCTCTGGCCCTTATCAGTTACTTATTAGTGACTCTGGGCAAGTTGCTTAGCTTCTGTCCCACAGCTTCCTTATCTGGGAAATGAGGACAAGAGGCCCTCCCTGTGGGAAGTGCCTGGCATGCGGGAAGTGCTCTGTAAAGGTAAACCTCTGTTACTGGTGGTGGTCGTGGTGGGGATTCTGCCACTCATGAGTGTGTTTTGAGCTCCTTGCCTGTCTCCGTGTTTTCCTGTGGAGTTCCATGGCTCTCAGAAGTATCCTGATTATTATTATCCCCTCTGCAGGTTAGGAAACCAGCTCGGATTTGTCTGAGGTCACAAGTGCACAGGCCTAGCTAGGTCTTCCTTACTCCAAAGCCCATCTTCTTTCCACTGTGTTATGTTACACTTCCCTCTGGGTTCCCCTTTCTCTTAAGAAATAGAAATCCTTATGCTTTTCTGTGGCTCTAGGTACTATGTATATCCACACATATTCTCTCTCTTTCTCTCTCTCTGTGTCTCTGTCTCTGTCTCTGTCTCTCTCTCTCTCTCTCTCTCTCTCTCACACACACACACACACACACACACACACACATTTTCTATCTTGATAGATTATACAGTAGTCCTCCTTTACCTGTTGTTTCACAATCTCTGGTTTTGGTTACCTGTGCTTAACCTTGGTCTGACAATATTAAATGGAAAATTGTAGAAATAAACAATTCATAAGCTTTTAATTGCACATCATTCTGAGGAGTGTGTTAAAACCTTGCTCTGTCCTACTCAGACATGGAACATTTCTTTAGCTAGCGTATCCACGCTGTATATACCACCTGCTCAGTCATCACTTAGTAGCTGGCTCAGTTACCAACACTGTCACAGTATCACTGGGTTTGTGTTAAGTAACGCTTATTTAACTTAATGGCCCCAAGCAAGGGCTAGTGATGGCAATTCAGATAAGCCAAAGAGAAGCTGTAAAGTACTATATTTCCTTTAAGTGAAAAGGTGAAAGTGAGGAAGTAAGGAAAGGAAAAAAAATCATATTCTGAGGTTGCTACGATATACATTAAGGATGAATCTGTCCATGGAATTGTGAAGAGGAAAAAGACAAATGTGCTAGTTTTATTGTTACACCTCAATTGCAAAGTTATGCCCACAGTAAGTACTTAGTTAAAATGGAAAAGGCACTGAATTATAGGGTTTGGTTCTATCTGTGGTTTTAGCATCTACTAGGGGTATTTCGAAATCCATGGATAAGTGGGGACTAGTGTATTGTTGTTTCAGTCAGCTTTCTTGCTGTTGTGACTAAAAGACCAACTAGAATAAATGTAGAGAAGGAGAAGTTTATCTGGAGGCTCATGGTCCCAGATGTCTCAGTTCATAGACATCAGACTCCATTCCTGGGGGCTCGAGTTGAGGCTGAACATCATGGCAGAAGAGTGTGGCAGAGAGAAGCAGCTCACATGACGATCAGGAAGGAGAGACACCTCTCCAGTTCCCAAATACAAATATTCCCAAATACAAATATTCCCAAAGCCACGCTCCTCCAATGCCCATCTCCTCCAGCCGCACCCTACCCGCCTCTGTTACCACTCACTTAATCCCTGTCAGGGAATTAATATACTGATTTGGGTTGACTCTCACAATCCAATCATTTCTCCTCTGAACCTTCTTGCATTGTCTCTCATGTAAGCTTTTGGGGGACACCTCACATCCAAACCATAATAATTGCAAATAGAATTTTATTGACTTTTAAATAGTATGATATCAAATTAAAATTTCATTATGTTATACTTCATATTATGTGAGTAGTATCTTCCTATGGCATTATAATTTATTTAACCATTCTTTTGTTTTTTGGTCCTTTTAATATTGTATTGTAATCAATTCTTTTTGGTGTGAACTTTCATCTATTTCTTTAAGTATTTCCTTGGTAGAGAGACTCATTGTAAATAGTAGAGGACCAAAGGAAGACATGCATTTTTTTTATTGGTTCTTTTTAATTATCCATGACAGTAGAACCCATTTTGATATAATTATACAGCAGGGAATATATCTTTTTTTTCACAATGTAGATTCACATGATTCATGTAATCTTACGTATACACAGGGTAATACTGTCCGTCTCAGTCTACTATTTTTCCTTCCCCCACCCCCTCCCGTCCTATCCCATTTTCCTCTACACCATCCATACTTCCTCCATTCTTCTGTAAGAGATACGTTTTTCAGGCTTTTTACCTGAATTTTACAAATCCTTTTCCAAGACAGATTGAACCCAGGTTACACTCTGGACAATTACGTGTGAAATGCTGTCTCCTCACGCAATGGTTCATGTCAGCTATTACCTTTCATCCTGACACTCTGAAGGCAGACCAGTGATCTTGATTTCTTTTTTCTTTCTTTTTAAAATTTTATTGTTTTTTAGTTGTAGATGGACACAATACCTTTATTTTATTTATTTTTATGTGGTGCTGAGGATTGAACGCAGTGCCTCACACATGTGTGGTGAGCGCTCTACCACTGAGCCACAACCCCAGCCCTGATCTTGGTTTCTTAGCTTTGATTTTACCCAGTCATCATTAATTTTTGTTTTAATTAACTTAATATCCCTTAATGTTTATTTTTTCTATGCTTTTCACTTTTTCTTTAGTAATTCAAGCATATTTTTTAAAGTTCCAAGAGCCTTTTGGACTTGTTTTTATTTCTTCACTGACTGAAGCCATCTGTTCCCTAGTCCTTCAGTAGGAAGGGTGATGATAAACACTGTTTGAAGGCCTGTGTTACCTCCAGGCTCTGCCCTGGGGGGTTGATGTGCACTCATTTATTCAAGTCACCCGCCCAAGGTCCAGTGGCCAGCGAGTGCAGAACAGGATCTGGAGCTGGGCCTGCTCACTCCAACCATGCCCTCAACCGCTTGGGCCTCTGTGCTCCGGCCTGTGGGCCTGTGTGAGTGTGGGATTCCATCTCTCCCAACCTCCTGAACAGATGTCGTGGGAGAGGAGGGTGGCCTTCTGGAGGCCAGTCCTGTGAGGTGTGGTGCACAAGAGGGGAAGTTCTGTTTCTTGAAGCAGGACTCCTGTTAGTCTGCTAGCCCGCCACACCTCACTGCGGAAGCTAAGAATGCTTGTGGCTCTTGGTTCCCAGATGCTTGCAGGTCCCTATAAACCAGGCTTCTCTGCTTCCTGAGTTGCCAGGGTAGCTGTGGGAACTGGTGGGACTGATCCCCTTTTAATTTCTCTCAAGGCCAACTGAAAAAGGCAGCAAGTTGGTTGTTCAAGAATGCAGAGCCTCTGAGGACTCTTCCCCTGGCCTCCAGCAGCTGTGAGGGCCCTGGGGCTGTGCCTGCCCCCAGGATCTCCGGGGTGGAGGTCAAGGCTGAGAGTGTGTGCATCTGCTTCATAGACGACTGCATGGACTGCGATGTCCCTCTCGCCGAGCTCACCTTCTCCCGTGAGTGCCATCCTGACTTGGGCCCCTCTCGGGTGTTTTCAGGGGTGGCTGAGTTGTTCTGGCTGTCCTCTACTTAGTATGGGTGAGATTTAAATAATGGCTTTACACATGTTTTTCATTATGTGTATTTTATAGAAATTTGTATTTGCTCTATGTGGCCTTTAGCCTATAATTTAGGAATGACAGAAATTGTCATAGACAAAACTTCTATTACATTAACGACTCTAGTGAAATAAGTCCTGATTTCTCCACTTGGCTTATGAGTTTTTTTCCCCACCCCCACCCTTACCCCCATCCCCCTGGACTGGGGCTGAACCTGGGGCACTCTACCACTGAGCCGTATCCCAGCCCTTTTTGTTTTTCATTTTGAGATAGGGTCTAGCTAGGTTGCTGAGGCTGACCTCCAGGTTTCAATCCTCCTGCCTTAGCCTCCTAAGTTGCTAGGATCATATGCGTGCACCACCACTTCCAGCTTGCTTATCTTTTTGTGTTTCTGAATATTGCAGTGAATACTGTTACCAGGGCAGTTAAGGATAAGCCGAGAAAATTTTGCTCCTGCCTTGTTTCTTTCTTGAGATTAAAAAAAATATAAAACCAGAATCTTATTAGAAAGCTCAGAGTGGCCTCCTTTGAGAGGCCTCCTGAGTGGGGGGACGTGTGGCCCTGTGGCAGCGTGGGGTCCAGGGCAGGAGTGCTGCGCCCTGCAGGGCTTCTTTGCAGGTAGATGGGAGGAGGCTTTAGAGGAGGGTGGATGGGAATTCATGGGGAATTCACTTCATTTCCCTGTATTCGAGTCTTGCCAGCCTCCTCTCGGGGGCTTTGGTCTGGACGTTTGCATCTTGTAGAGATCATTCTGTGCCCTGTTCTTCCAGGCATTCCCAGGACACTTACTAAAAGTACCAACTAGAGTTTTGACCATTTCTATGAACATCTTTTCTGTAGAGAATAATTAGATGATTTCTTGTTTTTCTATGATGATCTTGTGTGTATGTGTGCTGGGGATTAAACTCAGGAGCACTTTACTACTGAGCTACATCCCTAACCCTTTCTATTTTTTATTTTGAGACTAGGTCTTAGATGTTGATTAGGGCCTTACTAAATTCCTGAGGCTGGCCTCACATTTGCAGTCCTCAGCCTCCTGAGTCACTGGAATTATGGGTGTGTGCCACTGTGCCCAGCTGTATTCTTAAAATTGGAACAGCATGCATCAGGACATGCCTGTTCTTGTCACTGCCCTCATTTCATATATTCAGGTGGAAGTAGGCTTTGAGTACACCTATGTGCCAGGGTAGGGACTGGAGGGAGGCAGATGAGGGCCTTGTCTCCAGCATGTCATTTGGCGGTGTGCCCAGGATGCAGCAGTCAAGATAAGTAATATTTGAATGCAGTGTTTTTAAAAATCAAAGTGGATGACAGGAGAGGTGTGAGGCGCGAGGCGCAGACTGTCCCGATCTGTTGTTGCTCTGCTGTGCTGAGTGTCGGCTGCGGTCAGCTTCCCCGTGGATCTGCCGGCCAGCCAGCGCCATCTGCTTTCCTTGCAGGTCTGAATTTTCTCCAGCATGTGAGAACCAGCCCTGAAGGCTACGCCCACTTCACCCTTTCTGGAGATTACTATAACCGTGCACTGTCAGGTCAGTATGAGGTGTATGTTGTTATGGGATTCAAAAGGTAAATTTATGCCTGCCGGGCGCAGTGGTGCACGCCTGTAATCCAAGTGACTTGGGAGGCTGAGTCAGGAGGATCACGAGTTCAAAGCCAGCCTCAGCAACTTAGCGAGGCCCTAAGCAACTCAGTGAGACCCTGTCTCTAAATAAAATACAAAATAGGGCTGGGGATGTGGCTCAGTGGCCAAGTATCCCTGAGTTCAATCCCTGGTTCAAAACAAAACAAAACAAAACAAAACAAAACAAAACAAAAAACAAGAGGTAAATTTAAACATTTGCCTGGGCTTGTTGCTACATAAACTTTACATGTGGGAAAGGGTGGGTGTGGGGCAGGATGGGGAGAGATTCAGAGTGGGTGCTGCATAAGCCCAGAAGATGGAGCACTCCTGCTTCTCTAAAAACATACCTGATGTGTTGCTGCGATTCTTAAAGTTTTCACAGTTAGGCCTTTCTTTCTTTTGGGCGGGGCAGGGGGTTTCCTGGGGATTGAACCGTGAGTCTCTTTACCACCGAGCTATATCCCTAGTCCTTTTTATTTTTATTTTTTTTAATTTTGAGACAGAGTTTCACTAAATTGCTGAGGCTGTCCTCGAGCTTCTGCTCCTCCTGCCTGAGCCTCCTGAGGCGCTGGTATTATAGGCACATGCACCTATGTCTGATTTTGGAGTTTGGCTCATTCTCGAACATGATCTCGCTCAGTAGTGAAGGATCATTTGTCTTGCCCTGGTAATGGTTCAGTTTCAAGGGAGATTTACGCCTGTAGGCATTTCACCCTCAGGTGTGCTCCGTACCCACCGGCCCTGCTTGTGATGAGCATTGTTCTGAGTTGGTGGTGATGTGTGTAAGACACGGTTGGTCAGGGCGAGCTGTTTTTCCAAATACATGCCTGGATAATCCTGCAAGATTTCTTTCCTTCCACTGGAAAGACAAGGAGAGGGCCTTGTGTTAGTCTTTTTTCGTTACTGTAACAAAATCTCTGTTACAGGATGCAGGCTACTTCATAAAGAAAAGAGGCTTATTTAGCTTATAGATATGGAGGCTGAAAAGCCAAAGTCGGACCGTCCCATTGATTGGTCCCAGTGGTGGAGGCAGCATGGCAGAGCGCAGTGGGAGAGAGCACGTGGCAGACAGGAAGCCAGAGGGCAGTGCAGGGCAGGCTCCAGCTACACAGCAGCTTGCTCAGGCCCGGGAAGACTGCCTTGACCCTTTGTGAGGACACACCCCCGTCACCTGAGGGCCTCTCCTCTGTCCCATTCTTAAAGGCCCCACTGCCTCCCACACTGCTGCACTAGGGGCACCTCCAGCACATGTGCCCAGGCAGGCGAGGTTCAGGCACCCTGTGTCGAGGCCAAGTGGTTGAACAAGGAACTTTTTTACCTTAAGAGAATTTAAAGACGCTCCCATCAGGATTCCCAGGGTGGCAGAGCCGTGAGGACGGCTGTGCAGGGCCCACTGAGGCCCCGTGCTGCGTCCCTGGCAGCGGAAGCTGAAGCCTCCACTTCTGTGCCGCGCTGATGGCTCCAGAGCACGTGTCACGTTTGATTTCCATTGTAGTTAATGTCCCCTCTGCTCTGGACTCACTCAGGAGGAGCACTTCTGTTTCCTTGCTGTTCAGAATGCTTGACTTCAGAGGAAGGGCGGGTCTTCCTTGTTGAGAGCAGCTCTCATGGGGAATGTGGTAGCTGTTTTTCTGAGAGTCATTTATTTTCCTCGTCCAAATATTGCTTACTTTTAAAGATGTATGAACATGTTCACATCAATAAGTGCCAAATGGAATAAGGAAGGACTAATATACCCCTCTGTATTGAATTGGATTGAATTTGCATTGTGTCTGATTGAATAAGTATATTTAAAAATCTTGAAAGTTAACTGGCCTTGAAAAGGTGTTTTCTAAATCGTAAGAGACACGACTTCTCATACCCGGCAGACTGGCACGGCTGTGGTGCTCCTGCATTGGAGCAGCCTTGTGCTGTGGTTCCTGGTGTTAGATCATAAGTTGGCACTACCACTTTGGAAAACAGATCAGCTCTCCTGGTGAAGCTGAGTGTGAGCGCACTTGGCAACGCATCCCACGCTCTCTGGGTATTGTGTGCCCTGGAGACTCCCTGGCCTGTGGGAACTAGGAGACACTGTGTGGTCATGTTTCTCCTTAGAGCAGTAACGCTGGGGTCAAATGATCGTCTTTCAGAAGCAGAATGAGTAAATGAGTTTACGTTCATTGAGTAAATGAATGTAAAGTGGTGAAAACTGTTGAGTGCTGAAAACACAGGTACCATCATCCATCCGGTGTAACGAGATGCCCAGACATGTTGTTGAGCAAAAGGAGAAACTTGAAAGAGTGTGTGCACGAGGGTTCCAGTCCTGGGAAGCCATGCGGGGGAAGATCCATCAGTGTGCTCTTGAGGAATAAATACATGTGTGGTGACATTAGAAAGAAGAGCAAGGAAGTGATTAAAAGCTCCCAAAAATTGTTGCCTGGAGTTGGGTTGGAGGGGGCTGCTGGGAAGGAAAGGGGGAGTGGCACTTGGCACTTCAAAGGAACTGGTAATTTTCTGTTTCTTGAATGGTGGGTATGAGTGTTAGTGATAGTATTTTCTTTAAGCTACACATGTATGTTGTTTAAATTCTTTTTGTACATATGACAAAAAAGAGAAAAATTTTGAGCAATTTAAGTTGAGCCTCTAAGTGTATCTGTTGTTTAACCAGCAGCTTGTTCACATAACCAAGAGTGTCAAAGGTAATATCTTGGAAGCTGCCATATTTCTTCTCCAACTAGAGACTCCTTGAGTGACTCGAGCAGGTCCTGCCTGCTGTAGTGGACAGGCACATGAACTCCTGCCCTGTTTCCTGCCACCTCGGGAAGACCTTGGTGGGGGCTGTTGATACTCTTCCACCAGGACCCTCTGTTGGACAGACATCTGCAAAGGGCCTGCAATCAGACGTGGTGCTTTCGTTGTGAGACTGAACTGGAGCTGCTAGGCTCCTGTGTGTCCTTGCTGAGCGCTACGAACGGAGCTCCCTCGTGGACTCCTGGTGTCTGCTGAACAGCTGTCTTGCTTCCTCTGCTCTCGTAGGCTGGGAACCATTCATCGAGCCGTGGCCTTGCTCTGTATCCTGGCACCAGCAGGCAGCCAGTCGTCTGCATCCTCCTCGACTCAAGCTGGAGGCCAAGGCCAAACCCCGTTTGGACATCAACATCACTTCTGTGCTGATGGGTGAGTGTCATGTTGCCTATTGTAGATGGGACCTTCCTCTACATGGGTCCCTGGAAGACTGGGCATCCTAATTGAGCAGTTGGGCATCACTTATTTATCAGGCTGCTTTCCTGGTCAGCCCTAACCTGGCCTCAAGAGTCTTCTCCACCCATTTCTCCAGAGTCCTCATCCCATGTTGATGCTCACAGCTTAATTTTGTTTGTTTGTTTTTGTTTTAAGATGGGGGTCTCAGTATGTTGCCCAGATTTGTTGAGAACTCACGGGCTCAGGTGATCCTCGCAGTCTCCCAGGTCACGGGCTGTAGGTTTGTGCCGCCTTGCTCGACTGCCAGAGCTCTCAGTGATCGGGAGAGTTTGGGCTTCCTGGGCTCTGTGGAACGTTCTCCTTGTAATGGTTGGCCACCAGGGTTTATGAAATGTCCTGGAAATGAGTTTAGATTCCCTGTCTTCAGACTCTGCACAGAATGGTTTTACGTAAAGGTTTGGTTTGACTTGGTCCTCAGAGCAGTCAGTGCCTTTGTTGCTTCCCAGTCAGGCGCTGCGCTGCCCTCACTCTGGAACGACTTGTTTACGGGGTTTGCACACTGACACTGTGTATTCTCAAAGAGTTTTGGTAATCCTAAAATGTACACTTGTAGATTTGAGGGTAAATGAGATCCACTCTATCTTTTGTATTTCTCTCATCTAAAATTAGAGTATCAGCGTCAGACCATCAGGCATTTTGTATATTTGCTATGAAAGTTCACATTCACTGTTTGATTTCGTAGTCTACGTGATCAGGTTTGGATAATTCTGCAGTTGTCTTTGAGCGATGACATGTAGGTTTGCAAACAGAGCACTTTCTGCAGTGTGTCTGTCTGTTGAGGCCGCCAGAGGCAGCGGAGAATGTGGTGAAATGAGACCATATTTTTGATGCCCCAGCTTAAAACCCCCATTTTTTTTTTAAGGTACCAAGGAGTGAACTCAGGGGCACTTAACCTCTGAGCCACATCCCTCGCCACTTTATATATTTTATTTAGAGACTGGGTCTTGCTGAGTTGTTTAGGGCCTTCCTAAGTTGCTAAGGCTGGCTTTGAAATCGCAATCCTCCTGCCTCAGTCCCCTGAGTCACTGGGATTGCAGGCATGTGCCACCATTCCTGGTGAAACCCCCATTTTAAATGTTCAGATTTCCTTCATTAATTTGCTTTGATATCAGTATCACCAATGTAATAGTAATTTAACCTTATGATCCTTCTAAACTGTATTATTTTACCTTTGTTGTTTTTTTACATAATGTGCTAAACTAGAAGTCAGACAAGTAGTCCTTTGAAAGGCTCTAGTAAACAAGAATTTGCCTCAAAAGTCCCTTGTTAGTATTTATGATGAGCATCTGTGTATTTAAAAATGCCTTCTAAAACATTTTATTATCAGTGGTGAAAAAATGTCTTTCACTTCCAATTCCTTATTCCAACAGTGTCATGAAACCCAGGAGCATTGTTAGGAGCTCCCAGGGTTTAAATAGCCGAGAGCTGGAATTGAAAACCAGAAACCAGTCATCCTTGCTCCAGAAAGTGTGCTATCTTAGTCTAAAAGGTCTTCTTTCAGAAGGCACAGCATGTGGTGATCATCTTGCTGACCTACTGTTCATGAGGTGGTCTCCTTGCAGGAGGGCCTGCTCAGGAGGTCCTGCTGGAGCTCAGCTCCTCAGCTGGTGTCTTACTGCCTTCCTCCTGGTCTTGCCCTGACCACGTGATTCCCCAGCTGGGTCATTCTCTGGGGCATTCTGTGGCCCCAAGTGTGCCAAGGCCTTCCTGTCCTGGAGTCCCTCCTGGAAAGCAGTCCATTCCCAGCCTGTTGGTGACCCCTAGGCTGATCGTTCCTGAAGACCCAGATCTAAGGTCCCCGCCTCCCAGCGCTTCTGCCAGGGCAGAGCATGTTGCCCGCCCCTGGCCCCCCGTGGTGTTTTATTTCTCTTTGTTTTATCACCTTTCACATGTGGTGTAGCTTCAGGGCGAGTGTTTTGTGCACATTAGTGTCTTCCCTGGAACTCAGCTTCTCCAGGGCCCAGACTTCTCAGCATCCAGCAGGGGCCTAGTGTCCAGAGAGGCACTTCATAAAAGCTTGTTTTGCTGAATTGAAATTATCCAGTGTGAACTCTCCCTTGTTTCTACTGCTGTCCTTAATATCTTTTGGGGATTTTTTTTTTAGAGCAGTATGTAAGTACCAAGGAATCCTGGATGGCAGACTACTGTAAAGAAGAAAAGGAAATAGAGTCAACCCAATCAGAAGACTGGATGGGCTCTTCAGTGGACCCTCCGTGCTTTGGACAAAGTAAGATTTCTACTTGCAGATGTCCATCTGAAAATCGCTGTACTTCACTGAGAATTTCTATAGACCTGTCACTTTTCATTGAGAAACCTACTGGAAACCCTGACCACCTTCTGCTGTTCTGTTTTAGTCTTTGCAAGAGAAATGTTTCTGGCACGAATTACTGAGCTTCTAAGTGGGCTCTCATTCCACCTGTGTGAGGGAGAAAGGATCTGCGACATGTAATTCCTAAGTTCTGGTAATGATGCGGGTGAGCCAGTGCGCCTAAGGCTCAGCTGTTGGTTGGTTTCTGTTTTACTTGGCAAAATATCAGTTTTCTGGTAAATGGGTGGTTTTTATTGGATTTTAAAAAACATCTCTTCTAAGATCTGAAGCTAGTGCTAGAAGGTTTGCATATGTATCCTTGAAGAGAGGGAGAGCGATCCCCCATGGAGGGCGATTTTAAGTGGGGGGGCTCTGCATTGTTCACAGGGAATAAAAGACCTGCATGCCCAGGCTCTTGAGGGAAGAGGAGTCTGTTCTTTGTTGACCATGTTTCTTTCCTAACTCATTGCTCACTGCCAGCTCTGCTTTCCTCAGAACTGGGGAGCCTGTGATGGACAGCCACATGGTCTTGGTTCTTCCACAAGCCATTGTCATCCAAATTGAGCTCAGCCCCAAGTCTTTCCATGTGGTTTCTCCAAGGAGTCTTGGCTGGACTTCACATAACTCCTGAATACTTAAATATTCCGCCTGGTCTGCAGACAGGCACGGGAGGGTGGCTGCTTAGTGTATGAAGTATTCGTGCTGGTTCATCTCTCAGACTGCATGAGGCGGGCTTTCTGTCCGCCTGTACTTCTAGAAGGAGAGACAAAACACGTCGGGTGTGCTTGTCCTCTGAGTTCCCAGCCTCTGAGTCCCAAGGCCGCTGCCTAGGAGCCGGGGCTGCTCAGATGTTGTCAGCTTCAATTCTCCCCTCCTCCAGCCTTCCCAATTTATTTGTCAAGGAAACATAATCTAGTCTACCCAGAAGACTCAGTATCTCTGTAACGTGATATCTCCAAGAGAGTGTGTCTCTGAAAGTATTGTTTATACCGGGGAATCTTTTAATCCAGTCAGTGCAGATACCAGGAGGGCCTGATGTTCAGGTAGTGGACAGAGGGTCTGTCTCCTCTCTCTGCCTCTCTCTCTTGTCCCCTCTCCCTCCTGCCCTCCCCTCTCTTTCTTCCTTTCTCCAGTTAATAGGCAGCCTTATTTATGCTAAATGCCAATGTTGAGTTAAAGCTCGGTTTTTATTTATGTAGATTTTTATGGTTATGTAGGCTGATTAGAGGTATGATGTGTTTTTATTCACATAACTAAATATACCTAAATTTCCAAATGTCTTTCCTTATTGAAAATTCCAAGGTGGTGGCCTTTTTGTGGGCCAAGATGGTATTCTTTAATAGGTCTACCAAAATCATTGTTGGCCTTTTTTTTTTGATGGCAGTAGATTTCAACCTTGTTGAAGTGATCATAAGCTTTCAGGTCTTGAGAATATTTAATCGTATTCCCCTCAAGGTTGGTACTTTTTCAGGCCAACCTTAAAATGAGCCTTTGGAACAGCCCTTACTGTGAAACTTAGCCCAGGGAAACTGCTGATTTCTCATTGTGTCATTAGCAGGGGTGGGAAGAAAACATGTGCCTCATTTGATGTAATTGTGGGCTTTGTTCAGTAAGGCTGAGATTCAGTAGGTGAAACCTGGATGGCCTGGCACTTTCCTGAACTTATTAGTTTTGTACTCTAGCATTATTTTATGAGAATATCAAAGATAAATGTTCCGAAAATTTGTATATTCAATTTAGAATTCAAACAACACTATGAGTAACTCCTTAGTAGAGATTGCTTAAATTTGGGACCCAGACTGACTCTTCCCTCAAATACCTGAGGCCCCAGGGACCTGCATTCTGCTGCCTCTTGGTTCTCCAGTTGGAAGAGAGCAGCCCCCACTGAAATCTGTGCCAGTTGGTTTCTGTAACTTTTCTATGTCACTTAAGAACATAACATGCTTTAAATTAAAAATTCTCATTGAATTCAAGAGAGCACTGGATACGTTTTTCTTCCCCTAATTAGAAAAGAGGAGCCTGCTGCTGTGACACAGCCTCCATAGCAAAAGCCAGTGTGAAAATGTGTTCGCTTTGTCAAGGACACTCCTGGCTCAGTCGTTGCAGGAGGGCGGCCCTGCAGTTGCGTGATGCTCAGTGTTTTTGAACTGTTCTCTGTGCTGCTTACTGTGTGGAGGTGGATCTTCTTACTCACTGCATTTATTCTTACCCTCTAACTTTGTCTCTCCTGTCTGCCAGGCCTCCCCCTTGTCTACCTTAGAACTAGGAGTACAGCCAGCCTGACTAACCTCGAGCACCAGATCTATGCTAGAGGTACAGTACAGCCAGCGAGGGCTTGCTGCGTTTTCCTGTTCTAAGAACTGCCTTGTACATCGCATGTTTCTGTGAATGGGAGCGGGATGGGGATGTTCTCAGTTGTGAGTACTTTGCTTCAGTGACAGGGAAGCACATTTTTAATGAGCAGAGTTACACTTTATATCTATCAGAAGTAAGTGATGTGCTGAGTCTTCTGTCAATAAACTCCATGGCATGTGATGTTGACCAGTCAGTGTCAAGCATGGGCATCTGTCACACGAGGGCAAGCCAGCGCAAGAGCTCTGTCCTCCACCAGGCAGGGCCCAGGATTTCGTAGAATAGTTAGTGGACATTTATTCTTGTGGGAATGCAGGGGCTCTGTGAACTAGGACATATCATAAAAAGGAAAAGAGGTAAGAAAAAAATTGCACAGTAAATAATTACTTGGCACAAACTTTAATTTCCTTAGATGTAAATTTATGTGCTTAGGAGATGGAAAAGAAAACATTCTTTCTTTTTATCTCTGACCCCTTAAAGTTCCTTGAGAATTTGACTGATAAGCGAATAAGGAAGAGAACACCACACACACTGACTAATTGGAGTCCAAGGTGTGCTTTTCTTCCTTTGCTTTAAGGAGTGTATTTGTTTGCCCATGGCTAATTCCAGATTATGGGTCATGACATTTTATTTAAAAAAAAAAGGCATTTGAACTTCCTCTACCTGGAACACAGAACAGGATATTGATACAGGGGGGATGTGGCTGTGAGTTTTTTATCTGGAAGGTTTTACTTTGATGAATGTTCGTGGGAGGGCTCACAGAGCAGGCTTCTGGCTGAATCTTCCCTTAGTCATGAATGTGTGCTTCTGAGCTTTCTGTATGTTACTTAATCAGCCAGGCAAAGCCTAGCATTATTTCTGTGTAGCTGACAAGGACAGCAAGACTCAGGTGCACAGCTTAACTTGCTTTCACTCAACGTGACTCATTAGCAGCAGACCTGGGACTTATTCTTATCACACGTTACAAACCAGGTCCCTTCTGATAGACAGAGCTGCTGTACAGCTCGGAACCTACGTCGTTTATAATGGCCAAATCACGCTGAAAAAAGTCCAGGGGGTGGAAATTTCCTTAGTGGGAGCCTTTTGAGGCTGAAGTTGGCTGTGAGGAGCTTTGGGTTATCTCAACCCATGAGGAATTAGATTTGGTCACTAGAGGCAGATTTTTGAGGCCATCAGGGAGTAATGTGCTCTTTGCAGGATTTGGGACTTTTGTTCTCTGATACTGTTCCAGAGGCAAGTACGTAGTTTATTTG
The DNA here is from genome assembly GCA_020662805.1 of Glaucomys volans. Classification (NCBI taxonomy): domain Eukaryota; kingdom Metazoa; phylum Chordata; class Mammalia; order Rodentia; family Sciuridae; genus Glaucomys; species Glaucomys volans. The sequence continues at coordinate 38,647 of JAJEJO010000957.1, read as the reverse complement.
GATCCTGGAGCAGGAGATGTCAGATCTGTTCCCTGGTGTTGGGTTTGGATTTGTGTGCACTCTGAATTTTTATCCTCTGAGAAGTGGCGGCTGAGGTCTGTGCTGTTTTGTCCTGGGCCTTAGCAGTGTGCCTGCGCTTGCTGGTTAGCGCCAAGGCAGGTGCTGTGGGTGTCTTTGCATGGATCCCTAGTACATCGTTCTGTGTTGCAGGGTGATCAAAGCCATCCGCCACCTGTTCTTTTTAAATCTAATTTGCAAGTGGAAACTTCCAGTCTGGCTCACAGTGGGATGTGAAAGCACATCTGGCTCCTTTTCCTCTGGCCCTTTATCTGCAGGAATAAAAGGGGCTCTTTGCTGTCTTGGAGGGAGGCGCCTCCAGGGCCCCCAGTGCACACTGCTCACCCCTCCCCCTTGGCTAGTCCTTACTGTTCTATTTGAGGAACACTTCTTTTTTTGAAGGCAGTCCCGGTGAGCCAGATGGGCCCCAGGAATAAAAATTGGGCATGTTCCTCGCTGAAGGCTACCTTTAACAAGCGCTCGGCATCTTTAGGTAACTGACCACAGATTGTGGGAGCACACTGGGGACCGCTCATCTCCTTAGCAGGTTGCTGTGCCGCAGACTCGCCCAAGCCACTGTTGTTCTCAGAATAAAACTTGCCTTAATCTGAAATGGCTTGTTTGGCAGTGTTCATCGTGCTAACTTCTGGAAACTGTCACGGATACACGGGGGAAAGAAAGTGATTGCTTTTTAAAAGATGGTGCTAATCACTGGCTATGGGGCCGCCCAGCCTCCTCCTGGGCGGGGGTTGCAGCAGGACAGGTTGTGGTTTGCCGCCTTGGTTTTCGTTGGCAGGAAGCTGAGGCCCTGTGGGTCCGCTCTGCTCTGCCCCGAGTTCTCCACTGTTGGGCTTGCCGCCCTGCGTGGGTGCCGTGTTCCCTCCTACTGTGAACCGCTCGGGTCACTGTCTTCTCTGCTGTCCTTGTGATTTCAGGCCGGATGGGGCCTGTGGTCCCCTGTATGTGTCAGCGAGGAGCAGCCCACGTTGTGTTGCCACTGCCACCGCCTGGTGGCCCTGCTGCCACCTCCTGCTTGGTACCTACAGCCAGTGGAGGTCACACAGGCCCCAGGCCAGAGGGGCCGTAGAGGTGTCTGGAGCAGCCTGGGCACCCACTTTGGACTCCTTCTAGTGTCGGTAGGCAGGTCTCTTGCCCCTAGAACTGGGCTCCTGACTTTTGTTTTGATGGTTGTCACTCTGCAGGTTCTGGATCTGAGGTGCTATGAAGGGAAGCCATAGTTCATGTGCCTTTTGTAGCCTCCATGGTGGCCACCTGACCGCAGCTGGAGTGATGTCTGTATTAAAAAATGAGCCAGAAATTTCATTTTAACCACTTTGGGATAGTATAGCCCTGATCTTCCAGGGAGAAAAAAATAACTATTATAACGAGAGAATGGCAGAGGATGTTTTCATTTTCTGTAATATGACTGAAGGGTAACGTTTATGTAAAGGGAAGCTTCCTTAAGTAAAGTCTTTGCGGAGGCTGAAGTAAGTACTTATGGTGTACCTCGCTGCAGCCTGGGCTACCGTTGAGGATGCGTTCCTTGATTGCGGCCAAGGCAGGTCCTGGAGCATGCCTTCTTCTGCGTGATAAGACCTGTTAGCATAGGGGGAGACTCAGGGGAAGACACTTGAGTGTCCATTTGTCCCCAGCTAACCTTGGGAGTGCCTTCTCTCCTTCAGCCCCTTCAGCGGGAGGCATTTGGGACAGAGGTGGGTGTTTGCACCTTGCAGGTGGAGACTTGTGTTAACAGCCTTTTCTCTTTGGTCTGGTCGCAGCAGAGGTGAAAACTCCCAAACGCCGGCAGCCATTTGTCCCCTTTGCTCTGCGGAACCACACAGGGTGCACCTTGTGGTTCGCCACACTGACCACGACGCCTACCAGGTAAGGTGCATGCCCCCTACCCCCAGGCCTGCTTTGTCCCCAGACCTCCTTGCAGCAGCACCGCAGAGCCCCCTCTTGAGAGCCCTGGGTTTGGTCCTGAGTCTGAAGTAGTCAGACTGCTCTCCATCCTGGTGTGCATTGTGTTTAAAGGCAAAGGCATGCAAGTTAGGGGTGTTGTGGGAGGTACAGAGGAACAGCCCTGCACCTCCTCTCGTCTCCATGCCCTTCCCTCTTCTTGCACAAGCTCTGCCTGCTTATTAAACTAAACATTTTGCTTCCCACACTGCTTCAAAACTGTCCTCCATCCTCCCCAGCCCCTTCCTCATCTGAGACCCACTTCAGCTCAGATGGAATTGGCTGGAGTCTGGAGAACAAATAAGAGCTTACCTAAGTTGAGTGAGAACTTCTTCTTTGACAGCTCTCGGCCTGTTCAGATCTCTGCCGTGTTCTAAATTCCTGGTGACTTTCTAGCATAGGCCACGAAGTACACAGAATCCTCACAGGACCAACTGATTTGAAACTGCATTTCTCCTGCCAACATTAAGCATGATGCCCTGGATGGGAGGTTCTTCTGTTTAACAACTTAGGACTTTTAAATTCTAGCCAGTCACTTAAAGGTTCCTTTAAAAATCATTCCTCAGGCTGGGGATCTAGCTCAGTTGGTAGAGTGCCTGCCTCGCAAGCACAAGGCCCTGGGTTCAATCCCCAGCACCGCAAAAAAAAAAAAAAAAAAAAAAAAATCATTTCTCCCTTTGTAAATGCCAGACTTGCTGCTGGAGCTAAGTGACTAGGTAGTGACACTGTCCAACTATTCCTAAAAATTCAGGTAAGCTGTGACTGAGCATAGGACAGCTGTAGGCACCAGGCTTTTGGGTCCTCCTCACTGCTGGAGACTGTCCTGAAAAGGCTTCTCCTCAGCCCAGGGCTCTGTGGAGGGGAAGGTGGAGACCAGGGCCAGTGGGTTCCTCTGATTGCTTCCAGGGCGGCACTGTCCCACAGTGGGAGTCCAGGTGTGGTCCCAGAAGGGAATGGAGCATTTCTGGATGATGCTCACAAGGTCAGTGAGTGGCGAGAAGTCCTCACAGGTGAAGAGATTCCCTTTGAATTTGAAGCCAGAGGAAAGTTAAGACACAGGTAAAGTATGGTTGTTTCTTCTTTTCCTTTAAAAAAAATAATAGAAAAGTGAATATCAATGATCGTCCCCCATGTTTTCTCTTTTCACTTATTCCTGGTTTTAATGTTTTATTTTTAAAAGATATTTTTGAAAATCACTGTCTTGCCATCTTGGAAATACATTTCTTTCCATTGACTGTCTGCTTACTCAGCGGGCGGGGAGATGACCTGTGTGTCTCTCCTACTTCTGTCTAAGCACAGGTGTCATAACGCTCCAGCTCACTGCGTGCTGGCCTGGGTTCCACGATGCAGTGGTGACATGCTGTTCTGAAGAGGTTCTCAAATCACATTGATCTCACGTTAACCTGTGTGTGTTCAGCATTTTTAAACGGAAGGGTTATCGGGGGTATGAATAGTTGAGACTTAGTGTTTGGACGGGTGAAGATTTTAGGATTTGAGCCTCAGATTGGTTTCAAGCTGAGTTGACCCGGAAGAGGTTGGCCTCAGCCTCCCGCAGTCTGTGCCTCTCATGGTGCTGGAGTCCGTGTGCCACCCACTCCTGTGCCTGGCGCATCTTCCTCTTGGTGGTTTTGCACCCACGGGCATTACTCCTGCCTGGTAAGGGCTGTGTGCATGTGGGTGTCTGGAGGAGAGAGAGACCTGTATATTCACAGGGGAAAAATAAGTAAAATTTAAAAATCCCTGTGCTGGTCGTGTGTGCCTGCAAGCCACTGTAGTTTCCAGGGGAAAAGCTCGAGCTGCTGTCCTGTCCTTCATGAGGTTCCTAGGGACACCACGGGACTGGACAGCATCTCTGAATAAGCACTGCCTCTTGTTTTAGCCAGAGCTTCCCTTCTTTGTCATTTCCGTTTTCATTTCCATGTTTTGTGACCCTTTTCAAGTCCCACTGTTCTGCCTGAATTCATCAAAATAAATGTCTTTTCTGGCATTTCCCCCTTTGGCACACAGTACCCCACTCCATGCCTCCCTCCCCGCTTCCTGTCAGCCTCAAATTCAGCTCCCCACTTCAGGCTTCTGGCTTGAATTAGGCAAAATCTTAAATAGAATTAAATGTGCAATTTCCTCTGTTCCTCCCGTTCTGCCCACTGCCTGCTGCTCCAGTTCCAGCCGAGCACTCCGGGCCTGACTCTGCGTGTCCTCTCGCAGTCATGCAGGGCTGGAGCCCAGCCACTGCTTGTGGTTGTGAGAGAAGGAGATTCAACAAAAGAACCAAGAAGGAAAACGTTTTTGTGCCTTTCCAAGAGTGTGGTTACAGAAATCAGTCACTAGGGCACTTTCACCGCCCCTGAAATGATTTTGATCATTGTTTAATAATGGTTGGGTCAGGGGTGTAGGGGGACGACCTGGTTAGTGTGGGACTTCATGGAAGGGGAGGGTAGATGCCCCTCTTGCTCAGGCTCTCCAGACCTTGCCATTTGTGCTGTTCTCATAAAACCCAGTCAAACTGTTTTCTTGAGTTCCCCTTTATCAGTGAAGCCCCCAGAGGTTTGGCCAGCTGGTGTTTGTGTCATGACACAGCAGGTCAGATGAGAGTCTTTGCTTCTGCTTTTCTTACCTTCTGAGCTTGTCTCCATATCCCCCCGTGTTCCACCCGAACAGACACACCCATGACCTGCGGATTCACCAGCTGCAGGTGAGAGTGAACGGCTGGGAGCAGGTGAGCCCCGTGTCTGTGGACAAAGTTGGAACTTTCTTCCGATATGCTGCACCAGATAAAAATTCATCTTCCTCCACGGTGAGTGGTGTCAGTTTGCCATGGCTACATCCCCTCAGAACCAGGCTGCCAGCTCAGCCAGCCTATAGTTAATTATAGTGGAAAATGAGATTTTAAATTGGCAGATACTCATTATCTCACCTGGTGAGGTGATGATCTTTTCTATAAACTCAGTGGACCTGGTGGGCGGGCTATGTACTAGTCTACCAGATGTGAGCACAGTCATCCCTTGCTATCCATGGGGGGTCGGTTCCAAGACCCCAGCAACCCCCCACCAAAATCCTCATGCTTCCGTCCACTATGTGCAATGGCATCATGTCTGCTTGTGACCTCCCTGCATCCTCCCAGCACTTGAAGTCATTTCTAGATCACTGCTTCTACCCAAGAGAATGGCGGTGTAGCATAAGTGGTTGCAGACTGTACTGTTAAGGCAGCAAGTCTAGAAAATCAGTTTGCACATGTTTAGCAGCACTGCGAAGTGTCGCAGGCCAGCTGCACAGCACTGGATCCACGGTTCGTTGAACCTGCGGGTGCAGGATCTGTGTCCTGGGGGCGGCTCCACTCACCGTGTTCCTGGTGTTAGGCTTCCTAAGTATATGCTATCTTTCTAATGTTTCTTATAATGTTGCTCCTCGACCTTTAAGCTCTGTCCCTAAATTCTTCTCTAGCACCAAGAGAGCTGGCCACTTTTGTGTCCTGTGACCACATGGGCTCGTGCTCCCTTGGCCTCAGTTCACCCCAGCCTATAGCCCTGGGGACACAGGGCCAGTCTGGGGCACAGCCGGCACCTTCCCTGAACGGGTGCTTCGGGAGAAGGCTGGTGTTTGGCTGACCAGTTGCCCCATTGCCCTTGTCTGATGTCCGTATCTCCCAGGACAGTCGCCCTCACTTGCTGGAGGCCCGTGAAGGGGGCAGCCTGCAGTTTTGCAGAGATGCTGCACCTTCTTCATGAACCCTTTTTTTGGAGAATACTGTTCCACAGGTGTTCATTTTCATGGTTGTTCTCTGCTGTCTCACCTGTCTTATGGAAAAAACTAGCAAATGAGAAACCACTTTTATTTCCTCGGATTACTTCTCTGCCTAAATTCCTGTCTGGCAAAGGACCATTTGGGCGTGTCCTGGAGAGAGTTTGCATGCACAGGATGGTGTAGAATGAATATTGTTTTGTCCAAATTTTTCAAGAGAAGATGTTTTATCTTCATGGTAAACATACTTCACCTGAAAATATTTTTAAATACCACTCTTTAGATACTGTCGTTGAATTTATTGATGCCTAGTGTCTTCCGCCTGTGCTGACTCTGATTTACAAATCTTTCTTAGATTGGCAGCCCAAGCAGCAGAACAAATATTATTCATCCTCAGGTTTATGTGAGTATGATTTTCCTGTTGTCATTGTGTTTTTTTGTTTTTTTGCGGGGGATTAGAACTCAAGGTCTTGTGCTTGCAAGGCAAGCACTCTACCAACTGAGCTGTATCCCCATTGTGTTTTTTGAGTACGTACTCTGCGCTCAACCACACGTAGCTGTATGTTTCTTGACGATCAGAGGACTTTGTGACGTGCATGTGGTCAGAGATTATCTCTGCCTCTTTCTATGAATAGTTACCTTCATTTTCCAGGAACTTCCAAGAAAGCGTTTGCTCCTAATTTGATATTTGTGACTAAGTATTCCCGTGAACAAGAGCCAGTAGATGTTTTAGTCCAAGGTTTTCTTTTATTTCTAAAATAGAAATGTACCGGCTAGAGCTCCGTATTTCATGTGTTGTAGAGAAAGGTAAGTAAGAAGGAGACAGAGTAAGATCCTCGCCTACCCCCCCATTTAGCTTTCTAAAATTTTGTTATAATTAATTATACATGACAGTAGAATGCACTATGATACGTATAACATGTCTTACCTAGATGGAGTATGACTTCTCATTCTAGTTGTGCATGACGTAGAATTCCACTGGTTGCATAGTTACATATGTATGTAGGGTGATAATGTCTGATTCCTTCTACTAGCCTTCCTACCCCCGTAGCCCCTCCTCTCCCTTCACTCCCCTCTACCTAAAGTAACTCTTTCTTCCCGAGCACCCCTCACCTTACTGTGAGTTAGCATCTGCATAACAGAGAAAATATCCAGCCTTTGGTTTTTTGGGATTGGCTTATTTCACTTAGCATGGTATTCTCTAGTTCCATCCATTTACCTGCAAGTGCCATTATTTCATTCTTCTTTGAGGCTGAGTAATATTTCACTGTGTATATGTACCACATTTTCTTTATCCATTCATCTGTTGAAGGGCAGCTAGGTTGGTCCCATAGTTTAGCTATTGTGAGTTGAGCTGCTGTACACATCGATGTGTCTGTGTCACTGTGGTAGGCTGATTTTAAGTCTGAGGAGTGGAATAACTGGGTCAAATGGTCATTCCATTCTAAGTTTTTTGAGGAATTCCCATGTTGCTTTCCATACTGGCCCATTTAGTTTTTGAAGCATTATGCAAAAGTGATGTTAAAAACTCTTTGTAGGCTTTTGCCTATAATGTCTTCTCCCTGAGTAAGTTTTGAAATGTCAGGCAGGCCTGGAAGCAGCAACACGGAGACTTTTGCTGGCCTTGACTTTGTCCAGGCCTTCTTGGGGCTGGGCCAGGGAGACCTGAACTTGGATGAAGATTTATGCCTAGGATTGTGTCCCTCTGAAAACACTCCAGAAAATTAGCTTTCTTTTCCATCTGGACTTCTAGAAGTCCTGGTGGAAACACAGGGCTTTGCTTTCTGATTTACTGGGTTGAGTTTTCATGATCAAGGCTGTGGAGTGGACACACTGAGGGTGGCGCCTGCTGCCCAGTGGACAGCGCTGCCTCAGTCCAGGAGCAGCGCTGTCAGAAACCTTCTCTGGTGTGCCTGAGGCGGATTTTGTACATTAAAGTCACATGGCAGTAGCCCAGAAAGTGTGTTGAGGTGTGAAGGGACACAGGGCAACAGGACAGGGCAGCTGCCACCCACAGCCAGAGAGAAGTGGTTTCCGAACCTTTGGTCTTGTTTATAAAAGACTGAGCATCACACAGTGCCTGGAGGAGGGTCGAGGAGAAAGAAGAGTTTGTTTTCAAAGTTCTTTGAAATGTAAATATTGGTTTTTCTGTAGGACTGTCACCCAGTAGCACAGGGCCACCAGAGTAGCACAGGGCCACCAGAGTAGCACAGGGCCACCAGAGCAGGTTGCTGGTGCTTAGAGAGGTGGCACAGGCTGCTCTTTCCTAACACCCCGGGGCTCAGGAAGCTGGGCTGGAATCTTGGAAGGTTCCTCTGCCTACGTGCCTGGGGCGATTCCCAGGCCGTGTTTCCTCAATCTAATGGGAGCCTGAGAGCGCCAGGGAGTAGGGGAGTAGTCTCCCGCCTTTCACAGTCCTTCCTCAGGATTCTGATTTCAGTTGCTGGGAATGATCTTTAATTCAATCCCCTTAGTGGAGCTGACAAGTGTCGTCTGCAGTTCCCATGTAAGGTCTGCCGTGGGGAAGCAAGGGCACATTGCAGGAAGGTGGAAATGGGCCGCTCATTGCCACAGGGTTCTTTGTAAGGTGCCCAGAGGCCTTGGAGTGTTTTCTCTGTGGCATACTTTGTGATATCACATCCGAGTGGGTTATTTTTGTAGTTGTGTTTAGAATTGGCTGTTTTGAATAGTATATATTTATAGCACCTTGTTCCCTTTCCATCCACATGCCTGTGGGGTTTGAGGGTCATTCTCTGAGAGCTATGGTAACAGTAATGCTCTTAAGCCAGGCACAGTGGCACACGCCTGTAATCCTAGGGATTTGGGAGGCCGAGGCAGGAGAACTAAAGGTTTGAGCCCAGTCTGCACAATGTAGCAAGACCCTGTCTCCAAATAAAAACACCTGGGGCGGGGGGACCTGGCTCTGAGTGGAGCACCTGGGTGCAGCCCTGTCCTACCAGAGAGAAAACGGCTTCGACTCAGGCGCTCGGGCCTCCCTGTACCTCGCCACGTGCCAGCCGCACAGCTGTTTGGTCTCCCTCTCCCACAGTTCTCCTCGCTCCCGCCTGTCCGGGTGGTCTTCGCCGTGACCATGGAAGGCAGTGCTCGCAAGGTCATCACGGTGCGCTCCGCCCTCATGGTGAGGAACAGACTGGAGACCCCGATGGAGCTGCGGCTGGACAGCCCGTCGGCCCCCGACAGTACGTGCTGCTTGTCTGGAGCGTAGCGAGTGCTCTGTGAGCGAGGGTTGCTTGTTGTCCCCCGGCAGCCAGCGTGCGTGGTCTGCCTGCCTGCTGCCTGCCTCAGTCGGTCTTACAGGGAGGGTCCCGCCAGGGCACTGACTCCTGTTTCTGTGGCAGAGCCGGTGGTGCTGCCCGCCATCATGCCGGGAGCCTCCTTCGCTGTGCCTTTGCACCTCACTTCCTGGCGGCTGCAGGCGCGGCCCAAAGGCCTGGGAGTCTTTTTCTGTAAGGCTCCTATTCACTGGACCAACGTGGTGAAGGCGGCCGAGGTGAGCAGCAGCAAGCGCGAGTGCCACTCCATGGACACGGAGAAGAGCCGCTTCTTCAGGTGCGAGTCCCGCCCCCTCCAGGCTGGCTCTTCAGCGCTCCCAGTGACTCAGTGTGCCTATCTAGAACCCAAAGTTCTTCCCCCTTTACTCTGGAGCTTGAGTCCCCGAGAACTCCAGGCTTACCCCGGTGCGGCCTGGTCACTTATCTCATTTATGGCCGACCAGCTGACACACCCTGTTCTCACAGACCGCATCAGAGTGCTGTTTGTGCGCTTGAGCGGAAGCGGGGACTCGTGGGGAGGGGGAAGACATCCCAGAGTGAACCAGTTCCTACTTAAAGTAGGAAGCAAAATCCTGGGGCTAGGAGTTTTTTGGATGAGAGATTTTAAGATGTTTTAGATAAAGGTTCACGCACCTAACGCTGACTTTCTTGGACATTTTGAGTGAATTGCCGAGCCATTTAAACTCACTGCTCTTCTGTCATACAGAGTATAACTTATATGTTACAGATTGAATGACGGAGAAGACACTGGCTTGCTCTCTATCATGAGGTCTTTGTGAACTTGGACTTCCAACTCATAGAGATGAAAGATTGGTAACTTTAGTTTCCTTGACAGTGGATACAGGAGTTCTTTTAGTTTAAGGGACATGGCTCAGTGGTTTAGCATTTGCCTGGCATGCTCAAGGCCCTGGGTTCAGTCCTCAGTAGCATCCAAAGAAAGCATTCAGTTCAAATGTACAGGAGGAGTACCAGGATAGTAGAGAATTCCAGTATACCCTTTCCCCAGATTTGCTGGTTGTTACTAGACTCCAGGGAGAAACAGGTAAATGCATACCCACGGCTGTTCATTTTAACACTTTACTTTTAGAAATTTAAAGGAAAAAAAACTAAGAAAAATAAAAAGCATTTGAACAGTGCCATCAACCAGTTTGTTCCAGTTGATGTTCATGGAATATTTTACCCAACAACTCCAGATGGTGTCCTCTCTTCAAGAACGCGTGGAACATTCATTAAAGAGATACCATCTGCTGAAACAAAGATTGATCAAATTAAAGAATTAAATCGTGCAGACTATTTCCTGATCACAATAGAATTAAACTGGAAATCAATAAGAATAAGATGCTTAGAAAATCCTCAGTTGTTCAGAAATTATATAGTATATTTCAGAAGAACCCCCTGGATCAAAGAAGAAATTAAGAAAGACATTAGAAAATATTTTAAATTGAACAATAATGAAAACCCCCAACATGTTAAATATGAGGGATGTAGCAAAAAGCATTTCCTAGAAGTTAGTTTTTAATGTGTCTATTAGCAGATAAGGAAGATATAAAACCACTAATTTCATCCTCTTTATTAAGAACATATAAAAATAAGAGCAAATTAAAAATATGTAGAAAAAGGAAACAATAAAAATAGGTGAAAATCAATGAACTAACAAATAAAATCAACAATATCAAAATTGGCTTTTAAAAAAAAATTCATGAATCTGATAATCCTCTAGCAAGACTGACAGAGAAATAAAAAAAATGTAAGTTACCAATATAAGGAATTAAAACTATAAAGAATTAAAGGAGATATTATTACAGATCCTGCAGACATTAAAAGGATAAAAAAAAGATAAGAACAATTTTATATCAATAAGTTCCATACTTAAAAAATAACCTTCTTGAAAAGTACAAATTACCAAAACTGACAGAAGAAATAGAAAATGCAGTGATATCTATTTTAAAAGTTTGATTTTTTGGATACTAAGGCTTAAACCCAGGGTTACTTTACCACTGAGCTACCTCTCCATTACTTTATTTTTTATATTGAGACAGGGTCTTACTAAGTTGCTGAGGCTGGCCTCAAACTTGGTGATCCTCCTGCCTTAGCCTCTCATGTTCCTGGGATTACAGGTGTGCACCACCACACATGGCTTAAAAATTTAATTTATCCAAAAGCTTTCCCGTAAAGAATACTCCAGAGCCCATATGACTTTACTAGTGAATTCAACAGACATTTAAGAAGGAAATAATACCAGTTTTATACAAAGTTTTTCAGAAAATAGAGGAGGAAGCAGTTCTTGTTTTATTCAGCTTTTTTGTTGCTGTGATCAAAAGACCTGACAAGAACAATGAGAGGAGGAAAAGTTTATTTTGGGGGTCATGGTTTCAGAGGTCTCAGTTCATAGATGGTCAATTTCCATTCTTTGAGTCCTAAAGTGAGGCAGAACATCGTGGCGGAAGTGTGCCAGAAGAAGGCTGTGGGAACACGGCACCAGGATGCAGAGGGGGTGCTCCTCTCAACAAGGACAGGGTATACTCCCCAAAGCATGCCCTCCCCAGGAACCACTTCCTCCAGCCACACCCTACCTGCCTATCATTACCACCCAGTTAATCCCTGTTGGGATTAATGCTCTGATTAAGTTAACATTCTACTAACCCAATCATCTCTAAACTTTCTTGCACTGTTTCACACAGGAGCTTTGGGGGGATACCTAATATCTAAACCATAGCATTCTTGGCTCATTTTATGAGGCCAGCATGTTCCTGACACCAAAACCTATATAGCTACTATAAGGAAACTAAGCACTAGTGGACTCCAAACATAATGTTACCAGGTAGAATTCAGTGAGTGGGGTCTATTCCAGAAATGTAAGATCAGTTTAGCATTTGAAAATAAGTAAATTTAATTCCCCATTTTGAGAGAATAAAAGAAAAACATCAGATCATCTCAGTAAATGCAAAGAAAAATAGCATTTGATGGCATTCAGTTCCCATTCATGGTGATGCCCAGGGTCTTAGCTGAGGCTGCCATAACAGTGTACCATAGACCCAAAGGCTTAAGCAGTACATGTTTATTCCTCACGGTTCTGGAGGCTGGAAAGTACAAGATCTTGGAGAGGATTGGTTCTAGAGAATGCCTTCTTTTTGACCTACAGATGACTGCCTTCTTATGCCCTCACAAGGCAGAGAAAAAAGGCAGGCTCTCGCCTCTCTTCTTCCTCTTACGATTACATAATTCCATATTGGGGTCCATCCCACCTCTGTGACTTTATTTAAATTTAATGACCTCCTTCAGGCCCCACCTTCAAATACCATCACATTGAGTGTGAGTGCTTCAACATATGAATTTTTGGGCAACACAAATATTCATTTCTTTTTTTTTTTTTTTTTTTTTTTTTTT
>JAJEJO010000957.1:0-26113 GCA_020662805.1 Glaucomys volans | reverse complement strand
TTTTTTTGTGCTGGGGATTGAACCCAGGGCCTTGTGCTTATGAGGCAGACACTCTACCAGCTGAGCTACATCCCCATCCTCACAAATATTCATTTCTTCATAGCCAGCAAACTAGGAATAGAAGGGAACCTTTTCAGACTCTAAAAGGGCATCTGTGATAAACCTACAACTAACATCACACTTTTTTTTTTTTTTTTTTGACTTGGGATTAGCTACTGTGCCACATCCCCAGCCCTTTTTAATATTTTATTTGGAGATTTGGAGACAGGGTCTCACTGAGTTGCTTAGAGCTTCGCTAAGTTGCTGAGGGTGGCTTTGAACTGAGGTCTTGAGATTACAGGCATGCACCACTGTGCCTGGCTAACATCATACTTGACAGGGAAACATTAAACCCTTTTCCCTCAAGGTCAACATTCTACTTAACATGGAAGTAGTAGCCCTAGCCATTGCAATAAGGCAAGTAAATCATAAACAAGAAATTGAAAAAGCATGAAGATCTGAAAAGAAGTAAAATTATTGTTATTTGCAAATGACCTAATTAGATACGTAGAAAATAGCATAGATTATATAAGAAAATGATTAGATCTGATTTGTCAGGATTTCAAGGTTCAAGGTCAATCTATAGAAATCAGTTGTATACTTAAATTCTAGATAAAAATAATTAGAAAGTGTGATTAGAAAAATATCACTCATAATAGCTCAAAAAAATTAAATGCCCAGGACTCATTCTAACAAATGATGTACAACTCTCCTACCTTAGAAATTACAAAACCTTTCTAGGAGAAATATTAAAAATCTTGAAGGAAAAGATATTCCATGTTAATGGATTAGAAGACTTGGTGTTGTTAAGATTTCCATTCCCAATAAATAGATCTGAAGATGGCTACTTTGAATAAAAAGAGGAGCTAATTATACATTCATGTGGAAATTCTGGAATATTCAATGTCATCTTTAAAAATAACAGGATAGTTGAAGGACTTACAAAACCTGTTTTCAAGACAGTGCACGGTCACAGTAATTACCTCAGTGTGTTATTGGCATTAAGACAGAAATATACATCAGTGGGATAGAAGGGAATTCACTCATGAATGGAGACTTGTGCTTTAATCAAGGTGCACAGTCAGCCTAATAGGGGAGAGAAATGTCTTTTAAAGAAGTATTAATGGCCGGGCGCAGTGGCGCACGCCTGTAATCCCAGCACTTGGGAGGCTGAGGCAGGAAGATCTCGAGTTCAAAGCCAGCCTCAGCAGCTTAGCGAGGCCCTAAGCAACTCAGTGAGACCCTGTCTCTAAATAAAATACAAAACAGGGCTGGGGATGTGGCTCAGTGGTAGAGTGCCCCTGGGTTCAATCCCCAGCAAAAAAAAAAAAAAAAGAAGTATTAATGGAACTGGTGAATATCCATATGTTAATGTGGAACTTCAACCCCTTTCCTCCTTCACTTGCAGAAATTGGTGTTTAGAAGGTTCGTAGACCTCAGTGTGAAACCCAGAACCACTGTGTTTTAGAAGGTATCCATGACCTCGGGGTAGGCTAAGGTTTATTACTTAAGGTTATTTAAGGTTTAATAAGGTTTATTATTTATAAAAAGCACTAAATTCCAAAAAGCAATTAGAGACTTCGGACATTGAAGAAAGTTTTTGGTTTAGCAGTAAGCATCAATAAAAAAAAACGAACAGATAAACCACAAATTTGGGAAAAAAAATATATCTGACAATTATAATAGAGCACATAAAGAACTCCTTGAAATAAAAATTTGAAAATAACCTAACAACAGGAATAGCCAGCGGGCTTGGTTGTGACTTGGGTAGAGCACTTGCCTAGCATGTGCGAGGCACTGAGTTCAACTCTCAGCACCACATGTAAATAAATAAATAAACAAACAAATAAATAAAAGGTCCATTGACAACTAAAAAATTTTTTTTAAAAAAAGAATAGTCAAAAGACTTGAACTGACAGTCTACAGAAGAAAATGTACAAACTGCCAGTAGAAAAATAAAAAGTTGGTCGGCATCAGTGATAACTTGGGAAATGTTTCTGAACCACAGTAATTCTGTACTCTCACTCGAATGAATAAAATAAAAAAGATTGACAACACCAAATGTTGGTAAAGGTGTGGAAAAATTGGAACTCTCATAAATAGCTGGTGAGAGTGGAAAATGGTGCAGCTACTTTGGAAGAATATGTGACAGTTTCTTATAAAAACAAAGGACCCAGCAAGTCCATTTGTGGATGTTTACCTAGAAGATGTAAAGGCCTGTGTGCTCGAAAATCCTTGTGTCAGAAGGCTGTATAGCCTTAAGCCTGGCAGCCTGGGTGGATATCAGCAGGATGGTGAGGGGAGAACCTAGCATGGCAAGGAAAAAGAGTCAGATGCCACATGCACGTGTGACCGAGGGGAAGCTAGCTTTCACACAAAGCAGGACGAGAGCCTGAGGAGCCGGGCACTCTGCCGGTTCCCGGGGCACAAAGCTCAGGAACAGACGGGACTGAGCCATAGCAGTGAGTGCCAGGAAGTGGTTGCTTGGATGGCAGGGAGAGAATATTAGTTGGAAAGGGACAGGAGAGTGTTCTGGGGTGAGAAAATGGTCTGTGACTTGTTTTGAGGGGTACCGCTTGTCAAAAGAGCATGTAATTGCCCAAACTCATCACATTGAACATCTGAGATCCATACATTTTATTGTACATTAGATTTCAGTAGATGTATTTATATTAAAAATCGCAAATATCTTACTGACTTATTGAGCTATTATCTAGTTAAGGAGAAAAAAATTTGAGTTCTCTTTCAAGCTGATGATGTTTACACCGTTTTGTCTTCGTAGGTTTTGTGTGGCTATAAAGAAAGAGAATTATCCAGATTACATGCCCTCAAACATATTTTCTGATAGTGCAAAGCAGATCTTCAGACAGCCGGGGCACACCATCTATCTCCTGCCAACTGTGGTCATCTGCAATCTGCTGCCTTGCGAACTCGACTTCTACGTCAAAGGAATGCCAATTAATGGAACCCTGAAACCTGGAAGAGAGGTGGCCCTCCACACTGCTGACACATCCCAAAACATCGAACTGGGTAAGGCTGCTGCCGTTGGCCATTGATAGTAATCCTGGGAGAATATCAGCATTTTGTGACTCCTCAGTGAACATCTTGGAGAAATTGTGGCACCTGCCATGTCTCAGTGAGGAAAAACAGAACCAAGGATTTAGAGGGGACGCACTTGGCTCGGCCCTGGTGCTTTGCCCACGTGGGGTTCGGTTAGCAGTCGTGCTGGCTTCCACCATGGCTTTTCCTAGCTGTGCAATGAGCACAGTCACATGTCTCCGCCTGTTTTCAGGGAGGGGATGAATGTGGCCCAGCACTCGTGTCCCAGGCATAACCTGGGCTCTTTTGCACATGGGATCTCCTGTCATCCTGACAACAGGAGTCATTTGTCCCACTTCACAGATGAAGAAATGGAGGTTAAAATGTTTAATGCAACAAGTAGTTTTCAGTTGTAGAGGTGAACAGGTCGAGGTTGAGAAGCATATCTGCAGCACTTAAAGGGGCACATCTGTAGTTTGGGCAGAAAATATGTTTCTTTGAGGCTGCCACGGACATTTTCAGGTCATAACAGTGTGAATATTTGTACAGTTTGGAAGCACTTTCACTGCTTCATCTCATTTCATCGGCACAGCACACATTTCAGGATGAGGTAGGTGTTATCTCCATTTTTAAGCCCAGGAACTTGAAACTCATTGATCTTGACAGGGTGTCCCACAGTGACAAGATTATATTTCTGCGACTGAGCTTCATTTAAGAAAAGGAAAACAGTGCAATGGTAGTTACTCCTCCTGGGCAAGCCCTCTACCACTGGGCTGTACCCTTGGTGTCTGTCATTCATTCTTGAGAAGATAGGTCTTTGGCATTTAAGTAGTTAGTTTTCTAATGTACTTCTTCCCATGTTTACCAAGATCCTGTAGATCGTGGCCTGTCTTCCCACCAGTGCCCCGGTCTTCAGCGCCGTGTATACCTGGCTAATCACTCTTCACCACAGTCCTGCCGTGTAGGTCCTGTTATGACCACATGTTGCAGATGAGCCCTAGAGAAGTTCAGTGCAGATAATAAAGCCAGACTGGGGATTTGAAGGCAGGTTCCAGCACAGGGTCTGACTTATAATAAACTCCTCTAATAATCATAATCATTGTTGGTAGCCTTTGGAATTCTGATTCGTCTCATCTGCAGTGTAGACTCCTAGTGTGACTTCCATCTGATGTGCTCCATGTTTGTTCTCACCCCAGCTAGAGGAAAATGGCCTTTTAGGTCATTAGTGATTTTTTCAAAAAGGAATCCAATTTAATTTTGCTGTGAGCTCTTTTGACAAACTCCAGTGAGAATCCAGAAAGACAATAGCTTGTGCCTTCTTCAGGGGTGTCACTGGAGAACTTTCCCCTCTGTAAAGAATTGCTCATTCCACCTGGGACCCAAAACTATATGGTGAGAATGCGACTCTATGACATCAACCGGCGGCAGCTGAACCTCACCATCCGGATTGTGTGTCGAGCAGAAGGATCCTTAAAGATCTTCATTTCCGCTCCATATTGGCTCATTAACAAAACAGGTATGTAAAGAGGCTGTCCAAGTAAGCCTTGGGGTTGGTCATGGGAATTCAGACCTTTTGCTCAGTTAACTAAATGGAGCCAATGCAAATAGATGACTTCAGCAGTCTAAGCTTCTGAGTCTTTCCTGATTCCGTAATAATGTGCTTAATCACGATCAAAACTGTCCTTAGATAACAGATTGAGCCCATGAAACTCAGTTTTCACTCTTTTCCTCCTTGCTGATTTTTCCCCTTTACCATTTGCATCTTTGATGGGTAGACTGGGTGGGATTGATATAAACTTTTCCCCTCCTTCCTAAAGGGTTACCACTGATCTTCAGACAGGATAATGCAAAGACCGATGCTGCAGGCCAGTTTGAGGAACATGAGTTGGCCCGGAGCCTGAGCCCTCTCTTATTCTGCTATGCTGACAAAGAGCAGCCAAATCTGTGAGTACAGTTATTTATGAGAAGGGGAAGTAAGCTCCGAGGGAAGGGGAAATTAGCACAGGCTATAGTGTGTCCACGTAAGTGGAACTGCACTGCAGATAACAGTCCTGACTTGGCAGAGGGCTAGAACCATGACCTAATGGGATTTTTTTGGATCTAATTTCTATGTTATTTGATCCTGAAAATAAACCATTTGTTGGTTTATAATGAAAGCAAGTTTTATTTTACATGTATTTGAAGGAGTTCTATTCATAACTGCTGATGAAGAGAAACCTGTGCATCCCTTCTCTGCAGTTTCCCTTTCTCTGTAGCCTTGGCAAAGGAGTGGGCATCAGAGAGCAGAGCAGATGGACTGGCCCTTTGGCCCCATTGACCCAATCAGGGCTGTCAGTGGAAGGTTTTGAACTCCAAATGTGCCTTCTCGTGGTCTTAAACACTCACTGCATGTACCATGGTTGGGAAAAATAACAATTGTGGGGATCAGATGACATGCCTTTTAATGTGTGGTAGGAACATTAGTTAACTTTTGTTCTTGGTTTTGATGTTCTGCCTTTCATAGGAGTGTTCTAATTTTATAGCCCTAATCCAAAGATAAATGGGTGTAAAATACGGCTAAAATGGCGTGTGCCATCGTCTATGGGATTTGGCTGAAAGCTGAACAGGAGGGTTTCCAGGGAGGGCTGGAGTCTAGATTAGTGTCGGAGCCAGAGTTCCGGCTATTGTAGGACACGCAGCCAGCCACTTGACACGTTCAGCAAGTCCTGTCTCATTCTGTTCATCAAAGGATTTTGACAGTTTTAGATCTAGGGTTTAGCATTTGTCACAGTTTATTTCATCCATGGGATTCACAGTTTCCAGAGTGTTCCCATGTAGACCATCTTGTTGGATTCTCCCCAACATTCAGGGAGGGCAGGAAATAGTTATATTTCCAGATGAGGAAACTGAGGCTCATGGTGAGCATGCCCTGTGCCCAGGGCTCCATTGCCTGTTGGTGGTAGAGCTGGAGCACACACTTGGGAGTTACATTTCCAGGATCAGACCGGACGCCAGCCAACTGGACATGGTTGGCCGACATGAGGGTCTCAGTTCCTGGAGGTGACGTGCTGTCAGCCACACCTTCTTACATACTGTTCTCAGCTTTTTTCTTGACTCCTTGATTTTCAGGGGAATAGTAGAAACTGCAGCATATTCCTTGTGTTTTATACTCGTGGAATCCGTGTTTTCTCCTAAAATGCTCATTTGTAGATGTCAAAGCATTTCATGACCTGTTGGAATGCAGCTATTCTAAGATAAGAATTTGACCACTGATTAATTTTCTCACCGCTGGGGATTGGCATGAGAGTGAGGATGAAGTCAGTGTTAGAAGCCTCACTGGGTGATAACCACACCACCTTCCTGATCAGACGTAGATAAGACTTGCTTGTGGATGAATATATACATCTTTGCTTTTCTGCCCCACAGCTGCACGATGAGAATCGGAAGGGGGATTCATCCTGAAGGCCTGCCGGGCTGGTGTCAGGGCTTCTCCCTGGATGGTGGTAGTGGTGTCCGAGCTTTGAGAGTCATCCAGCAAGGAAATCGCCCAGGGCTGATCTATAACATTGGTGGGTTACTATTGGGCAACGGGAGGACCAGAATCTTTGGCTGATGACCTCAGGTTTAGAGGAATTAGCTGGCTGTGCCTTTGGGCCTGGCTGCAAGTACTGATTTTCTCATTTGACAGTAGGTCAGATACCTGCTCTCTGAATGCTAGATTGATATCGATGCCGATCTATTCTCCTAGGGATCTGAGGAGCCACCTAAACACTGCCCTTTTGAGGTCTGTGGCTCACCTGTGTCAGGAAAGTATCAGTTTGTCTTGAATCCTTGTTTTTCAGGGGAATAATAGGAACACTCAGAATGCTTTTCATCCTCCAGGAATTCCCACGCATTCATTAAAATTTGCAAACCCTAAGAGGGTAAGAAGCATTGTTCTCCCTGAAACTAAAGCAGAGAGGTTAAGTGACTTGCGCAGAGGCAAAGGGGAAGTCTGGGTCAGAAGTAGGATTAGAATGGGGGTGTGTGAATTTGAGGCAGAAAATATAATAAAAGGCATTTGGTGGCTTAGTCACTAGGAGCCCTTAGACTTGCTTAGCTTCTGGAGGTGGGAAGGGCAGGGGAGGGTGCAGTACCGTGTGCTTCAGAGCCAGGGGCATGCTTGAAGGAGTGTCCAAAGGGTAGGAGTAACTCGACTTACACACGCTTTGGGTTTAGAATGATAGCAGGTATCCTTCCTAGCGTGTCTGATTCCGAGGACCACACAGCCATGTTTGATGTCGAGCGTGGCACACCTGCTGCCGCCTTGTCCCATAGGACCCTCGTGATGATGGAAATGTCCTGCTTCATGTTGTCCAGTGTGGCAGCCACCAGCCACGTGTGGTTGCTGAGCAGTGGTCCTGAGAAATGTGGCCCTGAGAAATGTATCCCTGAGAAATGTGGCCCGTGTGATGGAGGAATGGAACTTCCACTTTTCTGTTTTAAGGAACTTAAATTTAAATAGCCGCATATGGCTACTGGCTGCAGTAGTGGACAATGAAGATAAAGAGTCACGTTGTGGAAGGAAAAGCTGAGGTGGTAGGGTTTACATACTTCCCTGGACCCTGTGGAGAGTTGGTGTGTTTGAAGCCATATGGATTTCTTAGTAACAGAATCCCCCGAGTATAGTTTCCTTTTCAGATTTTTAAACCTTGAATTTGTATTCATGCTTTCTTGACATGCAAGCTGTCTCCTTACAGTTGACATTAAGATTTTTAAAAGAAATAAACTTTATTTGATCCTCCAGCTAAAGATAATTTTCTTCCCATTTTCTCACATTTGTTTGCTCCTCCACTTGGGTAGGCAAAGGCTACTTCATGCTGGCTTTTCACATGCTGTCTGGAAGCTGTTGTCAGGATAAACCATAGGGAGGCATGGGGAAGGAATGGAGCTTGTTCCTTTGAACTGACCATCCAGAAGTAGGCAGTGATTGTTCATAGACACTTGTATGGTAGGAGTACTCAGTAAAGCTCATAGCAGGTGTACTCAGGGACAGGACTGTGATTTGAGTTTTGTCACTCCACCAGGGAAGGAATATAGGGGGTAGGCTCAGATAAGACTTATAATTCTTAATGTTTAAGAGATTCGAGCATGTGTTATCAAGGGAATTGTGGAATCTCCTGCTTGGATATTTTGAGGAGTCAGATAACTAACTCCCTATCAGCAACATTAAAGTACAATCCCAAGCTGAGAAGCCAGAGAGGACTTTGCCAGTTAGCTTTACATGTACCTCCCCAAAGAAGGATTCTGTGCATTTTGATCTCAGCTCCTGACTTGCTGGGGGTTTGCCAAGGCAATTGAAAATGGAAAGAGAAACCAAAAAGCTCACCTTTTTCCAAATATTGAAGGGTCTGTACTGTTCTAGGGTACTTTAGATTCTTTGTGTAATATCAAATTAAATGCTTCTTTTGTAGGCAGACTTTGTGTTAGTTAAGATCAGCTAATTCTGATACTGTTGATTTTGGATAACTGAAGCTTTTCTGTTTATCACAGAAAGAAAAGCAATAGGTTTACCTCCGTGTCCCAGTATCATGTGGCATTTCTTAGGTCAAATCTCAGATATACTTGTTCTTGTGATTTGCCCAGTCTTTCAGTCATTTTCAAGGCTTATATTAAAGGAACACCAGAATTTTCAAGCCAGTGCATTAGATAGTGAACAGATTGGAGGATGTACATTATAGGATTGTGTTAGAGAATCTAGGGCACCTGATTGTCATATCAGAAGGCAGAATCTTCCATTTTCAAGGTTCTCTCCATACTGTAGAGTGCTCATTCTAGTCCTTGTGTATGTTGCTGCCCACCGTTTAGCAGGCTATGTGGGCACGTGTGCCCTGGGTGCAGGCTGTCTGGATTTGAAGCCCAGTCATGCCCTCTGCCAACTATGCAACCTAGGGCCAGTTCTTAGCTTTCTGTACCATAGTTTCCTCATCTGTAAAATGGAAATAATTGTTGTGAGGATGAAATGGAAAGCCTTTAGTGGAGGACCTGGCATGTATAAAGAGGTCAGTAAGTGTTATTTTTATTATTTCTACTATAAACATTTTTTTTATCATTGTACAGCCAGAGCCCACCCCAGTGCTTGGAATATAGATCCATATTTATTGTCTGAATGAACGATTCATCTCACTGAGTGTTTTAAAATATTGTTATCATTTTTTTTAAAGGCAATTCAATGCTCTTTCACTTTTCTTTCTTTATTTGGAACTTCTCGTTTTGAGATTTCCTTCTGACTGACTACCATTATTTTTTCCAGCATGTAATAGGTGCTAAGAACCTACTCATTTTGTGAATAAATTAATTCTATAATATTTAGCATTGTGTTTGAGCTGGAGTCTTGGAAGTGAACACAAAGAAAGTAGCAAAGAGTTGATGGAGTTCAGGCAGCACAGAATCTAGCCAAGAACTCTGGTCTTTCCACTGGATCCTCTGAGTGGGTGGGTTCTCTAGGGGAAGGTCTGTGTCCTAGTGTGTGTGGAAAGGTGGCACGTGAAACGTGGTAGTCAGTTCCATAAATGTGACTGGACACCTGTCATAATGCTATCATAGGGGCACACACTTTCTGAAGAAACCGGGAGTCGTATGGATATTGATGTTGCCCTGACCCTTTGTGTGCAGTTGTGGATTTCATTCACTCTGTTCTTGAAAGGCTTGTGTCCTCCGAGTGATAGTTGTTTTCTCAAAAAAACTAAGTAATTGTGAAGGCTGATGATTTTTGTCAGACCAAGAATTTTCTATTTTCTGATTAATTTATGGAAATGGTTCTTGTTATTTGTAGGTATTGATGTCAAGAAAGGCCGAGGTCGATACATTGACACCTGTATGGTCATCTTTGCCCCCCGTTACCTGTTAGATAATAAATCATCTCACAAACTTGCATTTGCCCAAAGGGAATTTGCCAGGGGACAGGTAAGCAGTTTGCTTAGAATGGCCAGTGCTTTTTTTGTTAGCATGGTGAGCCAGGCATGGTGGTACACTCCTGTAATCCTAGTGACTTGGGCTAGGGGGCAGGGGGTGGCTGAGGCAGGAGGATTGCAAGTTCAAAGCCAGCTTTAGCAACTCAGAGAGGCCCTGAGCACCTTAGTGAGACCCTGTCTCAAAGTTAAACCAAAAGCCGGGCGTGGTGGCGCACACCTGTAATCCCAGTGGCTTGGGAGGCTGAGGCAGGAGGATTGTGAGTTCAAAGCCAGCCTCAGCAGGGGCAAGGCGCTAAGCAACTCAGTGAGACCCTGTCTCTAAATAAAATACAAAATAGGGCTGGGGGTGTGGCTCAGTGGCTGAGTGCCCCCGAGTTCAATCCCCGGTTCCAAAACAAATAAATAAATAAATTGAACCAAAAAGGTCTGGGGATGTTGCTCAGTGGTTAAGTGTCCCTGGGTTCAATCTCCTGTACCCTCCCCCAAAAATAGCATGGTGAGTTTTAATATGCTTATCTCCCATCACGATTGTATGTTCTGATGGGTGCAGTGGCACATACCTGTAGTCCTAGTGACTTGGACTAAGGCTGAGGCAGGAGGATCACAGGTTTGAGGCCAGCCTTAACTCAGTGAAACCCTATCTCAATAAAAAGGACTGGGGATGTAGCTGAGTAGTAAAGCAGCCTTGGATCAATTCCCAGTACCAAAAACAAAACAAAACAAAAGGCAAAGTTCTGTGATGTGAATAACCCAAATGGCTCCTGTTGGAGGGTGAGGCTCAGTGTACCTGGCCACTCAGTTAACATCTGTGTATTACTGGTAAAATACTGGGCTGAACTGACCTGTTGACTATAGCCAGTGATCTCTGTGTCTTAGGGAACAGCCAATCCCGAAGGTTACATCTCCACCCTTCCTGGCTCCAGTGTGGTGTTCCACTGGCCTCGCAATGACTATGATCAGCTCTTGTGTGTCAGACTGATGGATGTTCCCAATTGTATTTGGTCTGGAGGCTTTGAAGTCAACAAGAACAATTCCTTCCATATCAATATGAGGTGAGTCGGAGCTGCCAAAGACAAAACGTAGCCTTGTTTGAGGTGCAGTACTGCAGTCAGCCCACCCTGCTCTTGGAGAAATGGGCACACAGAGTTCCCAGAGCTCTGGGAAGTGTGAGGGAGCATTTGATGGGATGAGCCCATTGTGGAGAGTGCTTCGGTCACGAACCCACAGGGCAGCTCTGAAAATTCTGTCTGCAGTTAGTTACGTTGATTGTGTTTTCGTCACGTCTTACACATTCATACATTCTTGTCTCGTTTGGTATTGTTCCATTAAACATTTGCCCAAAGGAGCTGGTGATCCTCAGCTCCTCGTTGAGAAAACCAGAGTTAGCCTCTAGCAGCCTACAGTGACGATCTTTCTGCCTGATCTCATCAAATGCTTTTTTTTTTAAGTTGTCGTTGGACACAATACCTTTGTTTTATTTATTTATCTTTATATGGTGCTGAGGATCTAACCCAGTGCCTCACGCGTGCTAAGCAAGTACTCTACCACTGAGCCCCAGTCCCAAATGCTTTTTTTCCAATAAATTAATTTTTTTCCCTGGGAACAGGAGGATCTTCCTGTGCTACCCTGCTTGGCCTCAAACTCCTGGGCTGAAGCAGTCTTCCTGCAGCCTCCCAAGGAGCTGGGACTACAGAGGCACACGCCATTTCACCCAGCTAGATCAAAGTTTTAGTTCAACATGAAATTTAGTTTAATATGAAATTTACCATCTCAAGCATTTTCACGTGTGCAGTTCACAATTTTAAGGACATTCACATTGTTGTGTAGTTTCCAGAGGTCTTTTCATCTCGCAAAACTGAAACCACATCAATTGAGCAACCCTGCCCATTCCCCTGCTCCCAGCCCCTGGCAACCTCCGTCCTATTTTATGTCTCTAGGAATGGGACCAGTCTGGGTACTTTATATAAGTAGAATTGTACCTTATTTCCCTTTTTTTTTTTTTTGACTGGCTTATTCAGTTAGCACAGTACCCCAGGATTCAACATGTTGTAGCATGAGTCAGAATTCCCTTCCTTTTCCAGGCTGAGTAATATTTGCCTGTATGTCTGTCCTGCATTTGGATATCCATTCATCTGTTGATGGACATTTGAGTTGCTTCCACCTTCTGACTGTCATGACCCGTGCTGTTATGAATGTGGATATGCAAATACCTGTTCATTAACTGGGCACTATGTCATATGCCTGTGATCCTGGCCATTCAGTAGGATGAGGCACAAAGTTGCAAGTTCAAGGCCAGTCGTGGGCAACTTAATGAAACACTGTGTCTCAAAATAACAAAACAAAACAAACATCAAAACGGGGGTGTACTGGGGATGTAGCTGTGGCAGAGTACCCTGGGTTTAGTCCCCAGTACCATACACACACATGCACAAAAGTAGTGTGTATTTTGAGGTTGGGGATTTAGCTCAGTGGCAGAGTGCTTGCCTAGCACATGTGAGGCCCAGGGCTTGATCCTCAGCATTGAAAAAAAAAAGTGAGGAAGGAAACAAGTATCTGTTGAAGACCCTGCTTCAGTTCTTGTGGGTGTAGACCTGGTTGAATTGTTGGATCCTACAGTCATTCTAGTTTGATTTTTGAGGAATCATCATACTGTGTTCTGTAATGATTGTAGCATTTTTCTCTCCTGCCAGTAGTGCATAGGGTTCTGATTTCTCCACAACCTCACCAACACATTATTTCCTGTGATTTTGGTAGTATCCATTCTGCTGGGGGTGGGACAGTGTCTCACTCTGTCTCTTTGGTCCTGGGGGTTGAACCCCAGGCTCATCCATGCTAACACGCTCTCTAACTGAGCTGAACTCCGGTCCTTGTCAGGGTTTTGATTCACTTTTCTCTAATGATGACTGACACTGAGCTTCCTTTCATGTATTTATTGACCATTTGTGTATCTTTGGAGAAACATCTATTCAAGTCCTTTGCCCAGTTTGAGACTGAACTGTTTGTTACATGTTGAGTTGTAGGAATTCTTTATTCTGGGTTAATTGCTCATCAGATATACGATTTACAAATATTTTTCCCCATTCCATAGGTGGCCCCTTTGTTCTCTTGATTGGTTTCTGTGATGCACAGAAGTTTTTACTTGTGATGTAGCCAGTTTATCCATTTATACTTTTGTTTTCATGTCCAAGAAATTGTTGTCAAACCCACTGTCGCAAAGCTTTGCCCCTTCATCTTCATTTTCCCAGGAGTTTTATAGTTTCAGCTCTTGCTTTTCAGTTTTTTTTTTTTTTTTTTTTTTTTTTTTGTGGTACCAGGGATTGAACTCAGGGGCACTCAACCACTGAGCCACATCCCCAGCCCTATTTTGTATTTTATATAGAGACAGGGTCTCACTGAGTTGCTTAGTGCCTCACCATTGCTGAGGCTGGCTTTGAATTCATGATCCTCCTGCCTAAGCCTCCCGATCTGCTGGGACAGGTGTGTGCCCGTCTGCTTTTCGGTCTTTGATCTGGTTGGTGTAAGTTTGTGCATCATAAGGTGAGGGTCACTTGTTGTTTGGTGTGTAGATATTCCATTTCCACACAGAAGGGTCTTGTTACTGAGTTCCATCCCCAGCACTGCAAAAAGACTTACACCTCCAACTTCGTTCTTCAAGATTGTTTTTCTATACAGAGTCCCTTGAGACACACATAATTTTGTGATGAATTTTTTTCATTTTGTGGGAACAAAATGCTGCTCGGATGTTTCTAGGATAGCGTGGAGCCCACAGGCTGTACCAGATAATACCAGTACCCTGGTATGTTTCCCACTTACAAACTCGGTGTGGTTCCATTTATTTGTGTCTAATTTATTTCATCAAATACATTTGAAGCTAAAAATATGAAATCAGTGCTATTCGAACACATTTAGAAGCAAACTTCCATCTTTTATGCTTTCCGGTTGGTTCTATATTGAGAACTCCGCCGTAAAGGAACAGAAACATGAGTAATTCAACAATACACGGTTCAAAGTAGTATTTGTGTGTTTGACTCATACGTGCTGTGGGACTCAGTGGTGGGCCGGCCGTTCCCTGTTATACTTTGCCCTGGCCCTTTTTAGTGAGAATTGCATCTGGGGATGTGCTTTTCCAGCTGGGTTCCTGGGGTCTGCTGGGTGCACAGCGGTTACTTGAGAGGGAGCCAAGTGTGTGGGGCTCACGTGCCCTCAACTGTACTTCACCCAGAACTTTGCTGGTACAAGATGTTCCAAAGGAGATCTCATTTGGGGGAGGGGGGAGGAAGAAAGGAGATTCCATAGCTACAGCCACCATTGTTCTGCATTCTTCCTGGGAGGAGGCAGCCCAGACCCGCCATGTGAGAGCGGGAAGGCAATCTGGAATCAAACAGTGCATTTACTCATGATTGCTTAGCAAAAGGGGAGGAGGAGAAGATGACTTGTGTATCTTTTGTTAATCCTTTAAAAATAGTTTTAGTATGTGTAGTTGCAAACTACTGAGAACAGTAGTTTGTGCCAGCTGTTTTACTTTCCTCAATTTTTCATTTGGAAACAATTTAGACCATAGAAAAGTTCTAAGAGTGGAACAATGAACGTCCTCATATCTCACCTAGATTTACTGATTTTCAGCCTTTTGCTTTAATCCCCCCATCTTCCTCTCTCCACCTGCCCCCTTCTCTCCCTCTGTGTGAGTGCACATTTTTTATTTCTGAACCACTTGAAAGTAAATTGAAGTCATCATGACAGTTCAGCCATAAAACCCCAGCACTTACCACCTAAAAGCAAGGACATTTTTCTCAATAAATATAATACTGTTCTAACATAGGGAAGAAATTTAATGTTGATAGGACATTTTCTGATAGTCTCTGTAGGCTAAACGAATGCTGTGATGTCCTTCTCGTAGCCTCTCCCCTTGTCAGAGGCAGTCAGTGGTCATTTATCTTTTTTTAATTTTCAAATTTGCTCCAATTAGCTATACATTCATTTATCTTTTTTATTTGTTCCAGTTGGTTATACATGACAGGAAAATGCATTTTGACACAGTGTACACAAATGGAGCATAGCTTCTCATTCCTCTGGCTATACATGGTGCTAAGTCATACCATGTAGTCACACATGTATGTAGGGTAATAATATCTGTCTCATTCTACCATCCTTCCCATCCCCACTGTCCAACCCTCCCCTCGCTGCCCTCTGCATAATCCAAAGTTCCTTCATTCTTCCATACCCATCCCCGACTATGGATCAGCACCCGCTTATCAGAGAAAACATTTGGCCTTTGATTTTTTGGGATTGGCTTATTTCACTTAGCATGATATTCTCTAGTTCCATCCATTTACCTGCAAATGCCATTATTTCATTCTTCTTTAAGGCTGAGTAATATTTCACTGTGTATATATACCACCTTTTCTTTATCCATTCATCTGTTGAAGGGAATCTAGGTTGGTCCCATAGTTTAGCTATTGTGAGTTGAGCTTCTGTACACATTGATGTGGCCGCATCACTGTAGGATGCTGATTTTAAGTCCTTTGGGTATAAACCAAGGAGTGGGATAGCTGGGTTAAATGGTGGTGCCATTCCAACTTTTCTGAGGAATCTCCATACCGCTCTCCAATATGGTTGCACCAATCTGCAGTCCCACCAGCAGTGTATGAGTGTGCCTTTTCCCCCACATCCTTGCCAACACTTATTATTGCTTGTATTCTTGATAATTGCCATACTGACTGGTGTGAGATGAATCTTAGAGCAGTTTTGATTTGCATTTCTCTAATTGCTAGAGATAATGAACATTTTTTCATATGTTTGTTGATCGATTGTATTTCTTCTGTTAAGTGCCTGTTCATTTCCCTCGCCCATGTATTGATTGGGTTGTTGTTGTTATTATTATTATTATTACTATTATTATCATTGTTGTTGTTATTATTTTGGTGTTAAGTTTTTTTGAGTTCTTTATATATCCTGAATTAGTGCTCTATCTGAGGTGCATGTGGCAAACATTTTGTCCCACTCTGTAGGCTCTCTCTTCACCTTATTGATTGTTTCCTTTGCTGAGAAGAAGCGTTTTAGTTTGAATCCATCCTACTTATTGATTCTTAATGTTACTTCTTGTGCTTTAGGAGTCTTGTTGAGGAAGTCAGGTCCTAAGTCCACAGGATGAAGATTTGGGCCTACTTTTTCTTCTATTAGATGCACTGGTCTTTGATCCACATTGCATTGAGTTTTGTGCAGGGTGAGAGAGGTTTCATTTCATTTTGTTACATATGGATTTCCAGTTTTCCCAGCACTGTTTGTTGAAGAGGCTATCTTTTCTCCAGCGTATGTTTTTGGCACCTTTGTCTAGTATGAGATAACCATATTTATGTGGGTTTGTCTCTGTGTCTTCTATTCTGTATCATTGGTCTATGTGTCTGTTTTGGTGCCAGTACCATGCTGTTTTTGTTACTATTGCTCTGAAGTATAGTTTAAGGTCTGGTATTATGATACCTCCTGCTTCACTCAGTGGCCATTTACCTTGCCTGGCTGACATATTCTCCTGTGTCCTTTAATCTAGAGTAGCCCCATTCTTCCTTTTTTTTCTTTATTGATATTGACATTTTTGAAGATTCCTTGTAGAACCTCCTGTTTTCTGCATTTGGATGGTAGTTTCCTGTGTGTAGATTTGGGTCCAACATTTTTGGTGACAGTACTGCCTGTGTGAGGTGGTTTCCATCACATCACACCACCTTCAAAGGCCAGCAACACGTGGTCCTGTTACTGGTATTGTTAGGCTTGATTGTCGCTTGTTTGAGGGTGTGTCTGCCAGGTGTCTCTGTTGTAGTTACCTTTCCTTTTTTCTAAAGGAGAGTATTCCCGGGGGATCATATGACCAATATCCTGTTTCCTCAAGAACCTTTCACTCAAACGTTTGATGGTTCTTACCTAAATCAGTCATTACATTGGTGCTTGTGAAATGGCGATCTTCCTAATGTTCTCATTTCTTCATCTGTCAGTTGATATTCCTATGTTAACATGCATTCCCACACCCTCCAGTGATCTGTCCACATGTAAATGTCCACATGCACTGTGGACATGCCCTTCTTCTCAGCTCTTCTTTCCAGAGGAATAGCTTTTAATAAATGTTGAAGAAATGAGAGCCTGAGAAAATCGCCACTTGAGTCTGTTTTCAGTTTCTACTCCTTCGGTACGATGGCGGAGCCGGCTGTGGTCCGGTGGTATTGCTGGCGCGGTGTGGGAAGAAAGTGGCTGCAGCTTGTCTTTTATTGAGCCTCTGTGTCCCCCTTCTGCAGGGATACCCTGGGAAAATGCTTCTTCCTACGTGTGGAGATCACTCTCCGAGGAGCCACGTACAGGATCTCCTTCAGTGACACGGATCAGCTGCCCCCTCCTTTCCGCATCGACAACTTTTCTAAGGTACCCAGTGGGGTGAGAGCCTTTAGTCGCTGGCACAGCACACTGCACACGGCTGCCGGGGCAGGTGCTCTGTGCTCCGCAGCCCAAGGAAGCCTCAGCATACGAGGAGGTGTCTGTGGGCCATTGGCACTGCCGAGCAGCCTTGTCCAGACAGAAGGAACCTTTTAATTCCCTGAACTTACTTTGACTGGAGCATTTGGTTGTCATGACGTGCTCTATAGATATTCCATCCAGGCAGAGAGAAGAATCAGATGCCCAAATATCTAGCAGTGGTGAGATTGAACTTCTGCTGCTTAGTTATGGGACAGTTTATAACTCATACAAGCAAAGCCAAAATGAAAATCATTGGTTTCTATTTTAAATTGCTGTGAATAACAAAATCTTATAATACGTGAATCTATAACCAAATTCCTAAATTCTTATTCTCTTGTGTGTAAATCGCAGTGGATTGGGGAGAAAAGAAGCCCTTGGAAGGACAGACTTGCTTCTTCTAGATACTGTGGCAGAGCTTCTTTTTTAGTTGGGGGTGCTGGGGATTGAACTCATGGGCACGTAACCACTGAGCCACACCCCCAGCCCTTCTTTGTATTTTATTTAGGGACAGGGTCTCACTGCGTTGCTTAGGGCCTCACTGAGTTGCTGAGGCTGGCTTTCAACTCAAGATCCTCCCGCCTCAGCCTCCCAAGCCCCTGAGATTACAGTGTGCGTCACTGTAGCCAGCTTTGCAAAGATTCTTAAAGCTCTGCATCCAGTGGGCTGCAGCGCTGGTCCATCGGTTAGCGGGCCTTTGGGGTTTGTGAGGTGATAAGGAGCGTGTTGGAGGAGGCAAGTGACGGGCCTCTCTGGGCTTGTTCCCTGTGAGCCACTCACTGCGAGGGTCTGGAGTTGAGACCGGGACGTGCTTACTCCCTCTTGTAACACTGCTCTGAATCAGCCCTCTCATCCCTGTGCTCATTGCTCCAGGTCCCCGTGGTCTTCACACAGCATGGTGTAGCTGAACCCAGGCTCCGCACTGAAGTGAAGCCCATGACATCCTTGGACTACGCCTGGGACGAGCCCACCCTGCCGCCATTTGTCACGCTGACCGTGAAGGGGGCTGGCTCCTCAGAGATCAGCTGCAACATGAATGATTTCCAAGATAACCGACAGCTTTACTATGAAAATTTCATCTACGTTGCTGCTGCGTACACATTCTCCGGGTAATTCTGGATTAGGTTGCTGTTCTTGTAAAGCAGAAGGTTCTAATTATTTACTGGTTTTAAATTATAAGCAGTGTCTGGGGAGACCAAAGTACAGAGAAAGATTGCTTTCTACTTCATCAAATCCTAGGCTTAGGGTCTAACTTGAGAGGCCATTTAGTCTAAGTCCTTGCCTTTCAGTTAGCTTGAAATTCATCCCAAGAGGCAGGACTCTTCTCTTTTGAAAGCTCTCCCCCATCAATCCAGCCCAGTACTTAGCAGTTCCTGCCGTGAGTTATTTTTTTATCTAAAATTCTTCTTGTACCAGAGAATTATATTGTATGTATTTCTTCAACTTTCTCCTATGTGTTAGTCTGTTTGCCTCTTTCTTTCTTTTTACAAATATTTTTGGAGCCAGATGCAGTGGCGTATAGAGGCTCAGGAGTAGAGCCTGGTGCAGCAGCTCAGGAGGCTGAGGCAGGAGGATCGAGAGTTCAAAGCCAGCCTCAGCAACAGCGAGGCTCTAAGCAACTCAGTGAGACCCTGTCTCTAACTAAAATACAAAATAGGGCTGGGAATATGGCTCAGTGGTTGAGTGCCCCTGAGTTCTATTCCTGGCACCCCCTACCCCCACCAAAAAAAATTTTTTTTTGGTACTAGGTATTGAACTCAGTATTGAACCACATCACCAGTCCTTTCTTTTGTTTTTATTTTGAGATAAAGTTTCACTAAATTGCTGAGGCTGGTCTCAAATGTGTGATCCTCCTGCCCCAGTCTCCTTAGTTGCTGGGATTACAATAGATGTTTTCCCCTTTCTTTATTTGAAACTGACGAATCTTCTTAATTCTTTGTCTTGATTCTGACTGCCCTCCACACTGAGGATGCTGCTTCTGCAGACACTGAACAGTCTTAGTGTTGATCTAGAGCGAACTGTATTAGCTTAACTTCACAGTAATTCCGGTTGCTTTAGAATTATGATCTTGCCGGGCATGGTGGCTCACGCCTGTAATCCCAGCACTTGGGAGGCTGAGGCAGGAGGATCGAGAGTTCAAAGCCAGCCTCAGCAACTTAGTGAGGCCCTAAGCAACTCAGTGAGACCCTGTCTCTAAATAAAATACAAAATAGGGCTGGGGATGTGGCTCAGTGGTGGAGTGCCCCTGGGTTCAATCCCCGGTACCAAAAAAGAAAAAAAAAAAAAAAGAATTATGATCTTAACTGTTTGAATAGTTGTATTTAGAAAACTCAGGTGAAGAATATCAAGCTTATTTCAATTCTGTTGATTGCCACATACAAGATTCAGAGCACTGGGTTTTCAAGAAGTAGTCATTCTACCAAGGTGTAAATGTGCTAAGGGTACAGGGCCACTTTTAAGGTTTATCTATAAAGAAATGGGAAATAGCTGAATCTTTAGTATTGTAAATATAAATAACTTAAACAGAACATTGAAAGTCATATTTCTTTCCAAAATGTTCTGCATGATTTTGCTTCAGAATGAGATTCTTATAGGTACCCGGACCCACAACAATCTCTGTATCTTTGTATCTGCCTGGAGGTCAGATTTCTCTCGCTCTGGGTTGAATTTGTAGAGCAGAGGGAGTGACTTTCCCTGGTCTGTTGCAGTCCCTTAGTAACAGTGGGGCTGGGCGTTTACCTTGTTATAATTGAGCCAGTGATATTTGTTTGCTTGTTGGTTGTTTGTTTTTAAAGATTATGGCACTCGACAGGGTGACCTGGTGAAGGTTTAGTGCTTGAAAAACCAGTTCTAACTCCAGTTGCTGGGCGTGTCTTCCCTTCTGTAAATCCCAGTAGCTACTGAGCTCCTCACCCAGGAGTCCTGGTAGAGTTGATGCGCACGGTGGTGGAGTGACATGGAGCAGATAGGAGGAGAAGCCCCTGGGACCCTGTGCGCAGGGTCTGACGGCAGAACTCCAGTGTGCTTGGTTTGCTAAGTGGTTGTTCATTCTTGGGAGCATCTTTGTACTCCATTTATTGTTTGTTAATTTTATTTTAATTGGGCCAAAATTTACGTAACATGAAATTAGCCGCTTTACTGTGAACAATTCAGTGGCATTTAAGACATTTTTGCTGTGTGACCACCACTTCTGCAGAAATTCCACTGCCATCCGTCAGTGCCTCCTCACTCCTCCTCCTCCCCGACCCTGGCAACCGCTGATCTGCTTTCTGTCTCTGTGGATTTACCTCTTCTGGTACTTCACATAAATGAGGTCGCATAAGTGACCTTTGGTGTCTGGCTTCTTTCATGTAGCTTGCTTTTGAGGGTCAGCTACTTTGTGGCATGTATTAGTACTTCATTCTTTTTATGAAAAGTGTTTAGTACTTGTGCGGCTGAGTAATATTCTGTTCCGTGTGTGTGTCCTGCATTCTCTTGGTTCATCTGCTGACGAGTGTTTGGCTTGTTTCCGCCTCTTGGCTCTTGGGAGCAGCGCTGTTCTGAACATGCCTGTGCATGTCTTTGTTTGAGTCTCTACTTGTAATTCTTTCATGTTGATACCTAGGAGTGGAGTTGCTGGGTTCATAGTAATTCTATGATGACCGTTTTTTTTTTTTTGGTACCGGGGATTGAGCCCAGAGGGGCTTAACCACTGAGCCACATCCCCAGCCCTTTTTTATTTTTCAGAGACAAGGTCTCACTAGGTTGCTTTTGTGAGTGTGGATGCTGGATTGATGGAGTGAAGACTAATTAACATGTGTTTCTAGCTCAGTTGCTGAGGTTGGCCTTGAACCTGCGATCCTGCTGCCTCAGCCTCCCTAGCCACTGTGATCACATGCCTGCCACACTGTGTCCGGCTGTGTTTAACTTTTTGAGGAGCTGCCCCCACTGTTTTCCAGTGCAGGACTATTGTGCGTTCCCACCAGCAGGGGGCCCAAGAAGGTTCTGATTTCTCCACCTCCTCACCTACATGTTAATGCTGTTTGTTTATTTTTTTTTGTATTCTGCCCATTCTGCTGGGTGTGAAGTGGCATCTCACTGTGGTTTTGATTTGTGTTCATTTTCTTTTTGATTGACTTATATTTGTTGTACGTTTTTTGATTGACTTATATTTGTTGTACGTTTTTAATAACTAATAGTGTCTCTCCTCATTTCACGTGTTTAGTAGCCATTTGGAGAAACACCCTTTGCTCACCTTACAATTGAAGTATTTGTCTTTTCTTTATGTCAATCTGATACCAGCCCCATCAGACAGACGCATGATTTGCAGGTGTTTCTCCCATTCTGTGAGCTGCCTTCTAACTGTTTGATGGCATCCTTTGAAGGACAACAGTGCAACTCCATGAAATCTTCCCTGTTTTTTTTCTTCTTATCACTTATGGTTTTAGTGTCCTGAAGACTAGTTATTTTTGTTTGTTTGTTTGTTTGTGGTGCTGGGGATTGAGGCCAGGGCCTTGTGCTTGACAGGCAAGCACTCTACCAACTGAGCCACATCCCCAGCCCCATGAAGACTAATTTTTAACTCTGAATTTGTCTGTACCTTTTGTGATAAGAGGGATTAATGGAAACAGGCAAATAATCTAAATAAAATCTCCTCCAGACACCCACAGAGGAGCTAGGCTGCAGCGTTCCGTAAAGTGTAGGACTTTTAGCCACAGAGAAATGTAGGAGCATTGCGTTGGAGGATGGTGCTTCTGGACCCATTGATTTCTCTTGGTCCCACGGGGATGGTGGTTTCTTGCCGGGACTCAGGATGCCATGGTGCTGACCATGATGCTGATGGTCTGCTGGCAGAGTAAAGTGATGTTGGTCCCAAGGAGGTCTGTCTTGGTTTTTGGTTTTTTGCTTTCTTCTTTTCTTTTGCCTCTAAACGTATATAGTCATCCTTTCATTTTAAGCCACTAAAATTACCAGAGGCGGGATAAACGTCAGTGTATGTCTTCTTACAAATGCGTCCTTGACCGTGCGGGAGAAAATACAGCCCTACTCCTTCTTAAGCAGACTTTTTCCTCTGTACTTACACTTTTTCCTTTTATGGAGGTGCCACTCATTGGCTTGTGAAGACTTGAAGACGTGCGTGTGAGCGCACATGTGCCTGTACTCATTGATCTGACCCTAGTTTGCAGGAGGGGACAGGAAGGCCGGGGTCCTCCAGCAAGGCCGTCACCTGTGCGGAGCTCGTCTTGGATGTCTCGCCAAAGACACAGAGAGTCATCCTAAAGAAGAAGGTACGTGCTCAGGCCGGGGAGCACCCGGGAGGGTATTCAGGCCAGCCAGTGCAGGGTGGACGTGCACACACGGGCTGAGCGTCTTGCTCAAGGCAGGGAAAAGAGCCCCAAAGGCTGCAGTTCAGTGTCCCCACTGGGCCGTGACACCCACTCTAGGAATTCCAGGCCTTGCCATCTTCCGTGTTGTTTAGGACAACTTAATCCTTGAATTTGCGATTTGTTTTTTCATTATTTATTTTTCTGTTGGTAACACTTCACTAATCTTAAACTGAATTTTTAAAAAAATCATACTGACAAAATTTCCCCTTTCATGTTCTTTCTGGTAAATCATGATAAAAAGAAAATGATGCGTCAGTTTGACGTTCTTTTCAAGTGAGTTTGGGGAGATGTTTATGCTGATGGACCTAGATTTGGAGAACAAGGCAGTAAAATTTGGCCAGAAATATCTAAAATGACAGAAAGACTGGTTGTAGTTGTTAAAGACGACTGAAGTCTAGGAACCCAGAGGTGCCACTCTTAGGAGAGGGAGACCCCAAGGTGTCCCACTGGAAACACACAGAGCAGTGGGGTGTGTTCTGAAGGTTGGGCAGGACCTAAGTCCTCTAGTTAAAGAGACCTCTGCAGAGGACGAGTTTGCTGTGAAGCGTGCCACGGACCGCAGCGGGGCTTGTTTACTACAGTTGGGGTTTGAGATTACTCAGCTCTCAACAGATTTTTTTAGTGTGAGGGGCCCCTTCACCCCTGAAACCCCCACACCCCAGTACACACAGCCCTGTGGACTAGTGCCTTCCTCAGTCCCATCTAAAAGTTTTGGGACTAAATTGTTAGGGAAAGGGAAGGGAAACTGGAAGAGAACCAAGTGTCTCAGGTTTTTAAGTGGAAATTGCAGTGATTTCTGGCTTTCGGTGAGCGTGTGCACCAGGCCAGGCATAGAGGAGCCCCTGTGTGGGAACCTGACCTCACCTGGGCATTGTGCTTTGCTTCATGACCTGTAGCACCTGTGGGCTTCTGGCGCTGCTTTCCTGTGCTGGCCTGGTGCTGCGGATACTGAGTAGAGAGGCAGGCCTGAGGGCAGGGGAGGTGGGGAGTGCTGTGCGCTGGGTTTTCTCGCCGCGACCCCCAGTAGGAAGCACTGGTACCTTTCTAGGTTTGAGTCCTGGCTCATCCGGGAAAATATGGACGATGTTTGATATTTCCCATTTCTCTCTAACCATTCTTCTACTGACCTCCTATATTCAACTTGAATAATGTACATAAAGTACCGTATCAAGAGATGTAATGAGAATAGCATTACAGGCATTTATAGTAGCCGTACCCTGTGCCAGCCGTACTCTACGTACCTTGTATTCACTACACTTATCTCAAGAAGACATGGCTTGATTTCCCTCTTGGACAGATCAGGAAACAGAAGCTCTAAGAGATTAGGTAACTTGTCCAAGATCGCGCAGCTCATAAACTGTGCAGCTGGGACTTAAACCCTGGCATTTTGACTCTGGTGTAGGCTCTCCACCTGGGGAGTTTCTGCTTTGTAGGATGGTAGAATGCAGAAGCAGTCTTTCCAGCACATGCGTAGCTTGTGAACAAGTCCGCAGGACCCAAGCTATCTGTCGTTCTGGGGACTCCTCACTAGTAGGGCATATGTGCTCTTGACATTGTGCTTGGAGTAGAAGTGTTACTGCGTGTGTCAGAGGCAGCAGAGCAGAGCTGGTATGCCTCTGGCTCTAGCATGAGTCTGTGGAGCCCTCCGGTCCCTCTGATCCTGGCCCACCTGTTAGTTATGTGACCTGGGGGAAGTTACTTCATCTCCCTGCCTTACGTCCTCATCTATAAGTAAGCACAGTAACAACATATTCCTCTTTAGATTATTTTCAGGGTCAAATGTGCTATTGCATAAAAGTCCGTCAGAAGTATTATTACTCCTAGTTTAAAATGGATTCTGTAGACTTTTGTGATTGACCTAAAAACCCATTTGCTATTTTAAATATTCCTAAGGTGAAATATTTAGAATGAACAGAAATCAACCTAGTGTAACCTTTGAATTCACCCAACTAGCATTTGAGTGTAATCAGCTTGTAAAAATGGGCAATGATCCATGTGGTAGGCTTCCTTTATGAGCACTGGAGAGGGCGGAGGCCCTTTGGTGCACTCTGGCTGTCTGTGAGTGGTCAGGGGTACCAGTGACCAGGTGTCAAGACTGTCGTACCTTTACATAATTGGGCCCTTCTCTGTGGTAAGGGCAGCTGAGGGCTGCTGTCCGGAGCAGCCGTGGTCATGCAGTATAACTTCGTAGAACACTTCCCAGCCATTTGTTTCTAATTTTTTTAAAAGGAAACGATAATAGGTCTATAAAAAGAATAGATTTTTTAAAATTTGCAGTATTTGTCATTTTTGTGTGGTTGGTTTAAGAGTTTAGCGTGTTTCATCCTAGGTGCAGCTGGAGGTCGACAACAGTGAGGGTTTGGACTGAGCATTAGCATGATGTGGAAACGTCGTTCCGGCTTGTGCGCTTGGCCCGCACGGGGCTCTTGAAGGAGGAGCTAGCTGTGGCCACACAGGTGCTTCTCTCTGTCTTCTGTTTGCTCCACAGGAACCAGGCAAACGTTCTCAGCTCTGGAGGATGACAGGGACGGGCATGCTGGCCCACGAAGGCTCCTCAGTGCCCCATAACCCCAGCAGGCCGGCGGCCACCCGCTCCTCCGAGAGCTCTGCTGTCCTGGACATCGCTGGGCTTGCGGCTGTCACTGACAACAGGTGGCTTTCTTGATTTTTATTTTCTTTTTTTAATGTGGGTTTGAGGATCTAACCCAGATCCTCGTGCATGCAAGGCAGGCACTCCACACGGGGCTACATCCACTGGACCTCCAGGAAACCTTTGATTAAGCTCATTGCTTTCCAATTCAGACTCAGGGAAATAGAGTTATGTAAACTCTTGTAATAATTTGTATTTTTATATTTGCATTTTTCTTCAGTGACAGAAGCCTGTCAGCTTCCCTGACATGAGTATTAGACTTTTCATTTGATGATGATACCCACACAGGTTAAGAAATGTCAAATCATTAAAAGGATGTTATAAAAAGTGAATATTTCTTTCACCCAAACTTCCAGTCCACTCTTACTTTCTAAAAGTGAATACTTAAAAAAAAAAATTAGTAAGAGATTGCACAATGCCCTTCAGTAGATGAATGGATAAAGAAACTGTGGTATATATACACAATGGAATATTACTCAGCTATAAGGAAGAATAAAATTATGACATTTGTAGGTAAATGGATGATGTTGGAAACTGTTATGCTAAGTGAGATCAGCCAATCCCATAAATCCAAAAGCCGAATGGTCTCTCTG
>JAJEJO010000956.1:978402-1090735 GCA_020662805.1 Glaucomys volans | reverse complement strand
TATATATTCTCTAACTGGTTCTGGCCATGGGGACATCATCTGAATCACACAGTTCACCACTGGAGTGTGTAGATCATATTCTTGTTTCATAATACTGCGTAGAGATCAGCCACTGAGCCTGTAGATCCAGAATCTCCCATCCTCCTCCTTGTCTGCTGTGGATTTAAGCAGCCCAATATTCTGTTGTGGGCATGTGAGCCTGTAGTCCCTATGGGAGCTGTGTTGCAAGCCCAAAAGCTGAATTAGGATTAATTAATTTGCCTAAACTCTCATAGTATGGTCTTGTTCCTGATGAAGAGAAAATAAATTTTTAAGAAAGTTGCTATAATTCTGTATTGAAATTCATGAACAGTTACTATATCAGAAATTCTACTACAACTCAGTGTTTTCTTAACTTGTTAACCCAGGCAAATCTATACTCTGAAATCAGTTATAGCTCCAGGATTATGTGCACATGATGATGTTCTTGCCTTTAAGGCTTGTGATTGGGAACTTAGGGGGATTTTGCCTCTTTCATGTTGCTTGTCTTTTGACTTTTCCTCCCCAGATTCTGGCTTCTTAACTCTCTTTTGAGGGGTGCACAGGAACTGTGGAGAGAAGCATGGAACTGGCATTGTCTAGATCTGAGATAAACTCCATTTATGCCATTTTCAGATTCTGTGGCTTTTGGAAAGATTCTTCATTTTATTAATTCCAGTGTTCTCATACATAAAACAAGTTTCAAGGTAGCACTTATGTCATATGGCTGCCTTACAAACCAAATGAGGGAAGTACCTAGCATTATTGAGAGCAGTACTTTCCAATGGAATTTTTTAAAATGATAGGTATTCTTCAGAGCTATTCTGTCTAATCCATAGGCACTAAACACATGTGACTATTAAGCATTTAATGTATGGCTAGTGCAAATAATGACCTGAATTTTTAATTTAATGTAATTTTAATTTATATTTAAATGGCCATGTGTTGCTGCTAGCTACCATATTGATCAGTGTAGGTCTAGATTCAGAGCTAAATTCTCAATAAACAGAACTGTTTTATTACTGTGAAGACATTTTGCATAAATCACAGATCTTCTAGCTTAGGGTCTTTACTTCCTTGGACTGTGGACTTCTTTCTTGCATCAACTTCCTTATTCTTGCCTATTTTACCTGACTCATATGTACCTAATATTATAATCCTTGAATTGTAGTACATGCCAGTCTAAATTTTGTGATCTGGCATCCTTGATGTTACATCTTTGGATACAGAAAGTATATCACAATTCTGTTATATAATTGGACTGTGGACTCAGTGTTATTTATCTTTATATTACTTGCTGCAGAAGGAAGGTCCTAAATATTTTATATGAAAGGAATGTGTCTTTCTCATTGGTGGACACCAGTGGCGACAAGATATAAAAGGACCCAGTGTAGGCTACAAGGAAAATAATACAATGTATTCAAAGAAATGTTGTTGTTTTTTTCTTT
The DNA here is from genome assembly GCA_020662805.1 of Glaucomys volans. Taxonomy (NCBI): domain Eukaryota; kingdom Metazoa; phylum Chordata; class Mammalia; order Rodentia; family Sciuridae; genus Glaucomys; species Glaucomys volans. The sequence continues at coordinate 1,089,269 of JAJEJO010000956.1, read as the reverse complement.
GTTTTTAGATTCATATAATGGGAAATGGGTTATTAAAGAATCCTGGCTTGTAGTAGACATAGTGTGTAATGTCTGGCAAAGTAGTGATGAGGAATATAGGAGTCAGGAATCTGTCATTTGTTAATTAATTTTTTAGTGTCTCCTGTTATGTGTCCATACATGCTTTTAATAGCCTTTTATTGGGTACCTAATATATGCTAGTCACCATAAAGCAAGAGATAAGACTTTATAACTGCTAACAAATAAGTGTAATACAATAACATTACATACACATGGCAGTGAGTTGTCCCAGATTTCTCCCCTTCCCTAAGCTACCCAAAGAATCTATGTATGTGCCAGCCCAATTCTTTTTGCCCTCTGAGGACAGATTATTTGTACTTGCCCAATTCTTATAATTTTTTGATATAAAATCAGAGTATGAACAAAGGGGAATAAGACTGGAGAGAAAAGGAGATTAGAAGTTGGCCTATTTAGCTAAAGATATAAAGTCAATATGTAGATACCTGAAAGATGGGGAGGAAGGAAGAATGGAAAAACAGACAAAAATCCCTAGTGGCAGTGGGATGTTGGTAAGTGAGAGTTATGGAAAGTATGAAGAGCAAAACAAGCGGGGAGAAGAGAAAAATACAAGCAACAATATCTTCCCTTACTAGTACACTGACAGTTTGGATTTGGAAAGTCAGCATTCCATTTCTGTAACCAAACACCTATGATAACCTATAAACAGGAAAGGTTTATTTTTGCTCACATTTTTACAGGTTTCATTCCATGGTAATTGACCCCATCTCTTTGGACCTATGGGGAGACAAGACATCATGGCTCTATTTCATTGCAGAGCACAACTGCTCATATCATGAGCCAAGGAGAAAAGAGAAAGAGAAAGAGGCCAGGGTCCCATAACTTCCTTCAAGGGCATACCTCCAATGACCTAAAGGCCTCCTAGTAGGCTACACCTCAAATAGGTTCCATCACCTACACAACTCTATCATCTGAGTCTTTAGGGGATATATGAGATGTATGAGGATACAGTCTATGAGACACCAAAATGGAGATATCTAGTGCAATGTTGGTCATTTTGATAGAGACTTCTGGAATTCTTATCTATAAGCATATTGGAAACACTTGCAAAATGAGATGAGGTCTTGTGACAAATTTTAACCAAAGCACTGTGAGCAGAACTAATGTGAGCCATCACCTCTGGGTCAAAGCACTTACTTAGAATAGTTCTCTGGTCTCTTTCTGGCTATACTGATCAAGAAGGTTGACTGTCCCAGTAAGCATAGAATAATGGCATTTCCATCAGCCTGATTGCTGAAGGACATGCCTTGGAGTGTTACAAAGATCTGTATTTCACATATAGAAGAAGTAAGACATCAACTTTTGTTTTGATGAACCAAGGAGGGTTTGATTTTTAATACCAAATAACAACATATCCCATTCTGATTAATAGGGAAATTCAGTCTAAAGTTCAAGACAGCTATCTGAGCTAGACATGGAGATTTGGAATCACTGCAGTATCGATGTAACCAAAGCCCTGGAAATGTATGTGACTACTCAGGTGGAATAGGTAGAGTGGAAGAGAATGAGCTCATGATAAGAACCAAAAATTCCCAGAATCTAAGGGAAGAGAAGCCTAAAGAGAGATGAGTAAATGAGATAGGAACAAAGCCAAGAGGAATATAGCATCATGGGAACAAGGTAAGGAGAAAATTTCCCCCCCAAATTATCAGAGTCCAATGTAGTAGGTCAAGTGTGATTAAATTCTGTGAAACTTGCAAATGATTTTCCATTTGCAGCTAGAGACTTCAGTGACACCAAATTCAGAGGAGAACTACTCTCAGAATCAGGTTACATTGAACTGGTGATTGGGAATTGAGTATGACATGAACATCAATGTAGGCGATTCATTCAAGACGTTTGAGTGGAGAAAAAAAAGGGGTTTGAGAAAAGAAGAAATAATAATGCAAGAGAGATGCAATTCTGACAGCTAGAAGAAGATGTAGGCATCCAAAGTATGATGCTACTCCAGTTAATGCTCATGAAGTCCTACTAGAATTGCTTTGGGGGTAGTAGTCCAATGTGGCCACAAGAGGACCCCGAGTTGAATGTTCCTAAACCAAGAGGAAAGGGCAGCAGCTGGAAGCAATCTACACAGAAGACTGATCTTTACCAAAAAGATGATCTTTGAGGGAGTCAAAGATTTTCCTGCTCTAAGAATAGTCCTAATATTTCAAGCCACAAGTTGTGAGCCAGGAGGTAGTGCCAAGAGTGAGCACTCCAAATTGTAGGGCTACAGGATCATACCGGTTTCAAACAAGGACAGGTCAGCCTGTGTAGGGGTAACTGCAAGGGCTGAAACAACCAAGTCTAATAAATGAGAGCAGGGAGTGAACCAGGAACCTCACCAACGGTGTGAGTCAGAGAACACAGCAAGAGGTAAACCAGTTAAGCATGGTAGAAGCAAATGATGAATAATTCACTGGAAGGAACTTTTGAAGTAGGGAGTGTTCTTGGCTCCTCCCTCTTTGGTCATCAAGGTGCTAGCTCCAGGTGTTTAGGCAAAGTTCATAGATGGAATATGTGTGGCATGCAGGCATGTAGCAGGACTTAGGAGTCACCTGTAGCTTTGGCACTGCCCTCTAAATTACAATATTTCCATCATCTCTTGAAAATTCCCCAATGAACATGCAATATGAAATTGCTTTAGATTTTGGTCGTGTTAATAATGGAAATCAGGTTGATTTTCTGACTAGACTAAGCTCCACAAGAGTTTGTCCATCTGTTTCACAATGGTGCTGTGACTGTAAGGAATAGTGTGTGGTTCTAGGTAGCTTTTTAATAAATGCTGAATGTATTAGCAATATGGCCAAATATTTTATTTATTTATTTTAATTTTTATTGTTTGTTCTATTTAGTTATACATGACAGCAGAATGCTTTTTTTATTCATCGTACACAAATAGAGTACAACTTTTCATTTCTCTGGTTGTACACGATGTAGAGTCACACCATTTGTGTAATCATACATGTATGTAGTGTAATGATGTTTGTGTGATTCCACCATCTTTTCTCCTCCTCCTCCCCTCATTTCCCTCTACACAATCCATTGTTCCTCCATTCTTCCCTTAACCCCTCACCCCATTATGTATCAGTACCCACTAATCAGAGAACACGTTTGGCCTTTGGTTTTGTGGGATTGGCTTGTCTCACCATGATTTTCTACCACTCCATCCATTTACCTGCAAATGCCATAATTTTATTCTTCTTTATGGCTGAGTAACATTCCACTGTGTATATATACCACAGTTTCTTTATCCATTTATCAATTGAAGGTCATCTAACTTGGCTCCAAAGTCTAGTTATTGTGAACTGAGGTACCATAAACATTGATGTGGCTGTGTCACTGTAGTATGGTGATTTTAAGTCCTTTGGGTATAGGTCAAGGGGTGGGATAGCTGGGTCAAACGGTGGTTCCATTCCAAGTTTTCTAAGCAATCTCCATAATACTCTCCAGAGTGGCTGCACCAATTTGCAACCCCACCAGCAATGTATGCATGTACCTTTTCCCCCACATCCTCACCAACACCTATTGTTGCTTGTATTCCTAATAATAGTCATTCTAATTATAGTGAGATGAAATCTTAGGGTAGTTTTGATTTGCATTTCTCTAATTACTAGAGATTTTGAACATTTTTTTCATGTATTTGTTGGTCAATTACATATCTTCTTCTGTGAAGTATCTGCTCAGTTTCTTGGCCCATTTATTCATTGAGTTACTGGTATTTTTGGTGTTAAGTTTTTGAGTGGTTTATACATTCTGTAGATTAGTGCTCTATCTGATATGTGTGTAGTAAAAATTTTCTCTCACTCTCTAGGCTCTCTCTTCACATTATTGATTATTTCCTTTGCTGAGAAAGCTTTTTAGTTTAAATCTATCTCAATTATTTATTCTCGTTTTTATTTGTTGCACTTTATAGGAGTCATTTTAAGGAAGTCTTGTTCTAAGCCGACATTATGAAGATTTGGACCTACTTTTTCTTCTATTTGGTGCACGATCTCTGCTATAATTCCTTTGTCCTTGTTCTATTTTGAGTTGAGTTTTGTGCAGGGAGAGAGATAGCAGTTTAATTTCATTTTACTGCATATGGATTTCCAGTTTTCCCTGCACAATTTGTCGAAGAGGCTATATTTTCTCCATTGTATGTTTTTGGCACCTTTGTATGAGATAACTGTGTTTATGTGGGTTTGTCTCTGGGTCTTCTATTATGCACCATTGGTCTACCTGCCTATTTTTGTGCCAATACCATGCTGTTTTTGTTACTGTTGTTCTATAGTATAGTTGAAGGTCTGGTATTGTGATACTGTCTGCTTCACTCTTCCTGCTAAGGATTGCTTTAGCTATTCTGGGTCTCTTATTTTTCCAAATGATTTTCATGATTGCTTTCTTTAGTTCTATGAGGTCCGTCATTGGGATTTTAATTGGAATTGCATTGAATTTGTATAGCACTTTTGGAAGTATGGCCATTTTGACAATATTAATTCTGCCTATCCAAGAACATGGGAGATCTTTCCATCTTCTTTTTCTTCAATTTCTTTCTTTAGAATTTTATAGTTTTCATTGTAAAGGGCTTTCACCTCTTTTGTTAGGCTGTTTCCCATGTATTTTATTTTTTTGAGGCTATTGTGAATGGAGTAATTTTTCTGATTTCTCTTTCAGAGGATTCATCACTTAAGAACAGAAATTCATTAGATTTATGAATATAGATTTTATATCCTGCTACTTTGCTGAATTCATTTATTAGCTATAGAAGTGTTCTGGTGGAATTTTTAGGATCCTCTAAATATAGAATCATGTTATTGGAAAATAGGGATAATTTGAGTTCCTTTTTTCCTATTCATATCCCTTTAATTTCTTTGGTCTGTCTAATTGCTCTGGCTAGATGTTCCAGGATGATTTTGAATAGAAGTTGTAAAAGAGGGCATCCTTGTCTTGCTCCAGTTTTTAGAGGGAATGCTTTCAGTTTTTCTCCATTTAGAATGATATTGGCCTTGAGCTTAGCATAGATAGCCTTTACAATGTTGCAGTATGTTCCTACTATTTTTTCTAGTGGTTTTTTTTTTTTGGCAGTGCTGGGCATTGAACCCAGAACCTTGTGCTTGGGAGGCAAGCACTCTACCAACTGAGCTATATCTCCAGTCCTTTTCTAGTGTTTTGAGCATGAAGGGGTGCTGTATTTTATCAAGTCCTTTTCTGAATCTATTCAAATAATCATGTGATTCTTAACTTTAAGCCTGTTGATGTGGTGAATTACATTTATTGCTGAATTTTTTTTTATTATTATTTGATAATTTGCGGCGCTGGTGATTGAATCCAGGGTCTTGTGCTTGCAAGGCAAGCACTCTACCAACTGAGCTATATCCCCAGCCCTATTGCTTTCTTGATGTTGAACCAACCTTGCATCACTGGGATGAAACCCAGTTGACTATGGTGCACTATCCTTTTTATATGTTTTTGTATGTGATTTGTTAAAATTTTGTTAAGAATTTTTGCATGTATGTTCATCAGGGATATTGGTCTGAAATTTTCTTTCCTTGATGTGTTTTTGTCTGCTTTTGGTCTCAGGGAGATGCTAGCTTCATAGAATGAGTTTGGAAGAGTTCCCTCCTTTTCTATTTCATGGAATACTTTGAGGTGTATTGATATTAGTTCTTCTCTGAAGGTCTGGTAGAACTCCGCTGAGAATCTGGTACCTGGCTTTTCTTCGTAGGCTTTTGACAGCTTCTTCTATTTCATTGCTTGAAATTGATCTGTTTAAATTGTGTATGTCCACCTGATTCAGTTTGGGTGGATCATATGTCTCTAGAAATCTGTAGATGTCTTAGAGATTTTCTATTTTGTTGGACTATAGATTTTTAAAATAGCTTCTAATCGTGTTTTGTATTTTAATAGTGTCTTTCATGATATTTCCTTTTTCATCATGAATTTTAGTAATGTTTAGTTTATTCTCTCCTTCTCATCGTTAGTGTGGCTAAGGGTTTATCCTTTTTTTATTTTTCCAAATAACCAACTTTTTGTTTTGTCAATTTTTTTAATTGTTTGTTTTGTTTCAATTTTGTTGATTTCAGCTCTGATTTTAATTATTTCCTCTCTTCTACTATTTTTGGCATTGATCTGTTCTTTTTCTAGGGCTTTGAGATGTAATATTAGTTCATTTTTTTGTTGACTTTTTATTCTTTTATTGAATAAGCTCAATGCAATGAATTTTCCTCTTAGCACTGCTTTCATAAGTGTCCCAGAGATTTCAATATGTTGTATTGGTGTTCTTGTTTACCTCCAAGAATTTTTTTTATGTCTTCCCTGATGTCTTCTGCTCTCCATGCATAAGTCAGTAGTGTATTATTTAGTCTCCAGGTGTTGGAGTACTTTCTGATTTTTATCATTCATTTCTAAGTTCATTCCATTATGTTCTGATAGAATACAATGTAGTATCTCTATTTTTTGCATTTGCTAGGAGTAGCTTTGTGGCATAATATATGATCTGTTTTAGAGAAGGTTCCATGGGCTGCTGAGAAAATAGTTTATTCACTCATTGATGGATGGAATATTCTCTATATGTCTGTTAAGTTTACATTATTGATTGTATTATTTAGTTCTATGATTTCATTGTTCAGTTTTTGTTTGAAAGATCTATCCAGGGGTGAGAGAGGTGTTTTAAAGTCACCCAGTATTATTGTGTTGTGCTCTATTTGATTCCTGAAAATGAGAAGGATATGTTTTACATACATAGATACCCCATTTTGGGGGGGCATAAATATTTATGATTGTTATGTCTTGCTGATGTATGATTCCCTTACACAGTATGAAAAATCCTTCTTTACCCCTTCTGACTAAGTTTGGCTTGAAGTCTACTGAAATGAGGATGCTTTTTTACTGCTTTTTTAGTGAGTCCATGTGCATGGTATGTTTTTTCCAACCTTTCACCCTTAGTCTGTGTATCTTTTTCTATGAGTTGAGTCTCTTGAAGGCAGCATATTGTTGGGTCTTTCTTTTTAATCCAATCTGCCAGTCTGTCTTTTGCTTAATGAGTTTAGGCCATTAGCATTCAGCATTATTATTGAGATATGATTTGTATTCCTGGTCATTTTGGCTTATTTTTGGTTTTTAACTTGACTTGGTTTCTCCTTTAATTGGCTTTTCCTTCAGGGTAGTTCCTCCCTTTGATGACTTACATTATTGATCCTCATTTCCTCCTTATGGAATATTTGGCTGAGAATGGTCTGTAGTGCTGGCTTTCTATTTGTAAATTCTTTTAGCTTTTTTTTCTTTTTTTTTGCGGTGCTGGGGATTGAACCCAGGGCCTTGTGCTTGCGAGGCAAGCACTCTACCAACTGAGCTATATTCCCAGCCCTTCTTTTAACTTTTGTTTATCATGGAAGGATTTTATTTCATCATCAAATCTGAAGGTAAGTTTTGCTGGGTATAATATTCGTGGTTGGCATCCATGTTCTTTCCAAGCTTGAAATATATTGTTCAGGCCCTTCTTGCTTTTAGGGTCTGGGTTTAGAAATCTGCTGATATCCTTATTGGTATCCTCCTATATGTAATCTGGTACTTTTCTCTCATGGTCTTTAAAATTCTATCTTTATTTTTTATGTTAGGTACTTTCATTATAATGTGCCTTGGTGTGGATCTGTTGTAGTTTTGTACATTTGGTGTCCTGTAAGCCTCTTGTATTTGATTTTCCATTTCATTCTTCAGATGTGGGAAATTTTCTGATATTATTTCATTGAATAGGATGTTCAGTCCTTTGGTTTGTATCTCTGTGCTTTCATCAATCCCAATAATTCTTAAATTTGATCTTTTCATGATATCCCATATCTCTTGGTGTTTCTGTTCATGATTTCTTAACATCTTCTCTGTGTGGTCAACTTCATTTTCAAGATTAAATATTTTGTCTTCATTTTCTGAGGTTCTGTCTTCCATGTGATCTACCCTGTTGGTAATGCTTTCTATTGAGTTTTTAATTAGGTTTACTGTTTCCTTTATTTAAAGGATTTCTGTTTGGTCTTTTCCAGAAACTCTATTTCCTTATTGAAGTAATCTTTTGCTTCCTGCATTTGCTCTTTTAACTCTTAATTGAAGTGTTCTTTTGTGGCCTGCATTTGCTCTCTTATATCATCCTTTACTTCGCAGATCATTTTAATTATGTACAATCTGAACTCCTTCTCTGACATTTCTTCTACCATGCTGTCAGTGGATTCCATTAATATAGCATCTTGGTTTGTTTGGGGTGTTTTCTTCCCTTGTTTTTTCATGTTGTTTGTGTATCTTCCCCTCTAGTAGTGCAGATCCGAGGTATTACAGTTTCCCCACTATAGGATTATAGGTGGGGAAGGTTTCCAATACCTCACCTTTAATGGGGTTTCCTGCAGGTTTCCAATACCTCACCTTTAATGGGGAGATCAATATTAACAGCACTAATGCAAATAATATGTAGCCTTATGCCAAATAACCTCTATTAAGATGTTATCAGTATTGTCCTAATATACAGAGATGATGAGTTTGATTATTATCTATATCATAAACAATAGGTTTGTAATAATGTCTAAAATTTCTAATGGTGGACAAAGAGGATGGGAAGGGTGTAGGATGCAATGTTAATGAGGTAAGAAGTGAGAATATAGAGGTACTAGATCATAGAAAGGGTGAAAGCAGAATCAAAGAAGTTGGTTGTTATCATGAGAAAAGGGAGAAAGAGACCCTAAGGCAACAGATAAATAAGAGGAAAATAGAGAAAGTGAGAAAAATAAAAAAATAAAGTTAAAACATCTACAACAAAACTATAATATACTATTTAAACCTCCCAGTCCTCATTAGCCTGATGCATGAAACACACTTGATTTCAAAGATGATGGGAATGTGAGAGTGGGAAATGAAAAAAAGAAAAAAGAAAAAATGGGGAAAAGAAGAAAAAAGAATCTTGAAGGAAAATTGAACAATTGTTTCTGTTGAGGTTCAATATCTTTTATGCCTCTCTTCTCTTCTGATAGGTGGTGTTCTCTGGCATTTGCTGGTAACTCCTCCCTCAGGATGGTGACAGTTACCAAGGTGGGAAGATTAGACTTGGAGGCGTGACTCCTGGAGGCAGGCTATAGCAATTGCCAGTCCCCCTGGAAGACTACATCTCGGGACTCTCCTTTGGGGTCCATTCATGTGACTCAGGAGCCTGGTCTTAGCCCCTTCCCTCACCTGTGGAACCCACAATTCCTGGTGTATAATTTAGTCTCTAAACTGTATCTCTCCTGCCCCTGCCCTTTCTACTTCCCAATCAGGAACCTCTCTCCCTGAAGTTCCTGAGGGCTGAGCACTGAGACCTGTGTGCATATCTTGGAAAGTCATTCTGTATTGGGCAAATCAAGACCAGGAATTGAAAGCTGTGGGTCAGCCATGTAGCTGCAGGCACTGGACAGGTTATTGACCAAGGGGTGATTGGGAGACTGGGGATTGAGAACCTGGAGGGCTCTTTTGGTTGCCAAACTGGTGGGATCAGGTGCTTGGTGGACTCATGGACCAGGCTGATGTTGGATCCCAACAAGTGCTCCTGAGTGTTCTCTGGAATCCTGGTGGGTGCTGGGCTGGTTGGATGAATAAGCTGGGATCAAGATGCCCTTACACCCTTTTTCCACCTCCCAATCCCTTGCAAGTCTCTCTCCTCCCTCTGCAGCAAGATGGTGGCTATTATCACACCTAGCAGGGATAGCTCAGATGCAACCAAACCTGTAGGGCCCTTGGTGATGGTCTTTCAGGTCCTGGCTGATATTTCTGGATGTAAGCGGCCATGTCCCTAATTTTTGGCAGGAGCAGCAGCTAACGTGTAGGTACCTTGATAATGAACTTCTAGTCTCTGACAGGTGTCCCCAGATGGAAACTGCCCCAGCTTGAGATGGTCCCAGGGCATCCCGAGGCCATGGTAGGTGGGGAATGGCAGCAAGGTGCATTTTCACGGGATCTGTGCAGGGGCACAGTGTGGGGTCCATGTGGGGCAGCCAATGCTATAGATCCCATGGCTGAATCTTTTAAATGAAGAAAGGTTTGGGGAAACAGTGTAATGAGAAGGTGGATTAACTGATGCAAAAGTTAGGTGAGCCACATGCCTGTATCAAATTCTTCAGAAGGATATAGTGGAAGAAAGGGGAGGTAAAGCTCAAGAATAGGGAATTGTGGAATCTTCATTAAAGCTGAAGACCAGGAGCAGCAATAGAAGACTAAGGAGAACATAAAAAGGAAAGGATACATCTACAGCAGCAAGAAGTACCCCACTTTTAGTCCCAAAACCCAGTAAACATTGCATATTTTAAGTACCTTCATGGAACTATAATACAGTTCTTTAAAAAATATCTCTTGGAACTTCAGGGATGGTGTAAAAATGTGAGTAAACATATTATGTTGAAAATGTGTGGCTGCATGCCACTGGCTTCCTGGGAACCAGAAAAAAGTTTTAATGATATTAACCATGATTGATTGCCTTTGATGTATCAGGCACTTTATATCCATTATTTTTAACTCCTTCAGCAAACCTCCAAGGCAATTGTTATTATCCCCTTATACAGACAGAAAAACTGAGGCTCAGAATACATAAGTGCTGTGCTGAAGATCCTGCACTTGAAAGTGGTAGAACTGGAATTCTTGCTACTCTTCCAAGTTGACAATTCTCCTACAAGAAGGAACAAAAAATGGCTGCAATCATCTCATGGATTTATCTAGTATAGTTTTCCAAGAATATGGCTGTAATTGTCACCATTAAACTTGTACTCACTGTCAAAGACACACAAGTCTGTGGTGCAGAGGATTGGGGAGAAAATACTAAGTTAAAACTATATGACTCTTAGACCAATCCCTAAGTGAGGTAAGCTTTCCATACACAATGAAGGACACTGGTGTCACACAGCACGTAGGAAAAAATGATAAAAATTTACTGTAAATAAAATCCCTATGAACCCACTTCATTGTGTTGAGAATTAAATGTGCTAATTCATGTGACGCATTTAGAATAATGCCTGGCACAGTCAGTGTTAGCTGTTATTGTTACCATTGTCATCTTGTCATCATCATCAACATCATCATCACCGTCACCAACTGAGTACAAACAGTGAGCAAGGCTGTACGGAACACAATTTTTTTTCATTTGGCATCTATAGCAGACTCCTGATTGACAGCGCAAGTTATCCAAAAGAGTAAGGACATGTATGTGAGAGAGGAAGAAAGCAGTAAAATAAGTGACCTCACACCCAAGGACAAGTGGTATTTGGAGCAGCAGAGAATTACCAGCTGAGTGAGGACATCTCATAGTCCTGATTCTACTTTGCACTACGAACTTGCTTTGTAGTCTTGGGCAAGACATTTACCTTCTTTGAACCTCAGTTTCTTTACCTCAATAACTTGGAGATGGTTATACCAACATTCTTTTTGCCCTTTGAAATTCTATGATAAAATTACATTGTATGTAGATCAAAGCAAGCATGATTTGATAACCTCATATGATATAACCCTTAGGCTTAGCATCAATGCACTGATAAAGAATGCCCCAAATCATCTATATTTTTCAATTAAGCAGCGGATTTTGTCAAAGTGCCTAAGAAGAATCAGGTTTTTACAAAGAAGTAATTGCAATGTATTATATTTTGAAAACATTTTATAAATGAAGTAAAACTTTGTACAACCTTTTGGGACTGGCTTTTCTTTCCCCCCTAATCACAATGTCCTGGAATTTCATCTAAGATGTGTGTTGCTGAATAGTAATGTATGGTATGGCTGTACCACAGTCTGTTATTCATTCATCTGATGATGTCTGGGGTTGTCAATTTGGAGCTATTACAAATAAAACTGCTGTAAAAGATAAAGCTGTCATCAACATCTGTGTATAGATTTTTGTGTGAACTTAAATTTTCATTTATTTAGGATAAATGCTCGAGGGTGCAATTGCTAGGCTGTATGATCTTTCACGTTAAGTTTTATAAGACACTGGCAATCCTTTTTTTTTTTAGAGTGTCTGCTTCATATTGCATTCCTACCATCAATGCATAAGTGACCCAGTTTTTCCACACCCTTCACACCATTGGATGTTCTCACTATTTTTTTTTTAAATTTTATCTACTTGGATAGGTATATAGTGATATCTCTTTGTGGTTTTAATTCACATTTCCTACTTGGCTAATGATGTTAAATATGTCTTTTTTAAAAATTTCAAATTTATTCTAATTGGTTATACATGACAGTAGAATGCATTTTGACACATCATACATAGATGGAGTTTCACTTCTCATTCTTCTGTTTGTACATGATGTAGTTATACTGGTTGGGAGCCGATTCTTGAATATACCTCTATGTTTTTATTTGTCATCTGTTCGTCCTTTTCTCTGAAACACCTCTTCATGTTTTTCCCACTCATTTACAGTGAAAACAATTAGTGGCTGCCAAGGGTTAGGCATGGGGTCAGTGAGAAGATGAAGGAGGAAGGTGAGTATGGTTATAGAGGGACCCTTGTGTTGATGGACCTGTTCTGTATCTTGACTGTGGTGCTAGCCACATAAATCTACATGATTATCAAATCGCATATAACTAACTCTACCTAAGCACAAAAACACAAGTGAGTATTAGTTAAACTTGGGAGATATTAATAAAATAGGAAGATCATCAATAGCAATACCCTGATTGTGATATTCTACTATAGTTTTGCTAAATATTACCATTGGGTAAACTGATCAAAAGGCACATGACATCTCTCTGAATTTACTACAACTACATGTTAATCAAATTATCTCAAATTGTTCAATTAAAAAGTAATTAGAGACAGTATCTATGTTAATCCTCATACAAAAGATTGGTAGTTTATTCAATAGGCAGGGGGCATTTTCATAGCATACGTGGCGATGATAGGTCTATGCAGAGTACAGGTAACTATCTGCAATAGATCAGGAAATCTTACACACCATTAATGGCCAATCAATCATACAATAAGTTTTTGCTCTGTCTCCTAATGTATGTGCAAAGCTCATGTCTGTATATTTCATTGATTCATTGCTTGCTATACACTGACACTTGCTCAATAAATATTTACTACACGGACAAATGAACTAATGAATGAATGAAAACACAATGAATATTGACCTGAAGAAACTTGTCAAAGGCAAAATGAACTTCCAGAGAACAATGGAGCATGAGATTGGGAGTTACAATGAAACAATGGTTATCTGTAGCCAACATGACTAGTTTTAATTTTTTCTGGACTATGAAATAATATATACTCATGGTCGACAATGTAAAGAAATACAAAGAAGGAATGAAGCCCTAAACAATTTAATATTTTAATCACTAAGATATACTTACTAATGCTTTGGTCACTTTCCCTCTTGTCTGATGTATCCATATTGCATATGAGTGTGCATGCATGTGTGTGTACACATACATATTTTCTCTTTGGTTCATTTCTGTACCTGCCTTTGGTCTATTTTTCCAGTAGGATCCTAGTGTTCTTTTCAACTCTTTACATATTAAGTATAATTACCTTCTGCCACGTTTGGTATTAATAGTTCCCTAGTTTATTATTTGCTTTTTAAATTATGTTGATGATTTGGGGCATGCAGGAGTGTGTGATTTGCATGTGGCTAATGTAATTCTCTTGCTCTCAAAGAGATAGTTCAGTAAGGAGTGTACCTTTGAGTTGGAAACTGCACTCTGCCAAATGATAACTGGGTGACTCTTGGCAACTTACCTTACCTTTCTATGACTCAGTTTCATTGCCTATAATATCTGAGTAATGATACCTAAATTATTATTTGTGAGTTCTAGAAATAATGTCCTCATTGGTAACATGGGAAAAAAAATCTCTGCTTGATTGCTTTGATGTGAAGATTAAATGAGATAATGCACTAAAAAAGTTAGCATAGTACCTGCCACAGAATACGTGCTCAATATTAATTATTATTCTCTATTGCATTTATCCATAGGCATTCTTTTTAATTTAGCAGAGAATCATTGCTTCTTTAATGTACTTATAATTTGTTTTCTAATATTGCTGTAGCTCTGCCTCTTGAAATATTAGACACATTCCTCACACAATTTATTGAGTGTACATCTTTGGTTGAAACAGGTGCTAACTTCTTTGTTAATTTTGAGAATCTGGTGTGAGTACAGGTTTGTCATGAGGCCTGAGCAATGTAAATTTCCTGCAATGTATCCAATAAAAATCATTATAAATGAAATTATGCTTACTTTCTATTCAGAACTGTTTTGTGATCATTTTGCACTTGATAAGCTATATGTCTCATTCAAAAATGGACCTGAAACATGGGCATAGTGTGAGAACTTCCTAGAAATGCAGAATCTCAGGCCATGTTTCAGATCTTCTGAATCAGAATCTGTATTTCATATCATTCTACATGAAATAAGCCAGTCCCCAAAAACCAAAGGCCAAATGTTCTCTGTGATATGTGGATGCTAACCCTCAAAAAGGGAGGTTGGGGAGGGAAAAAATAGAAGTTCATTGGATTAGACAAAGGGGAATGAAGGGAAGGGAAGGGGAGAGGAAGAGGAAAGACAGTGGAATGAATCAAACATAACTTTCATATGCTCATGTATAAATACACAACCAGTGAAACTCCACATCATGTACAACCACAAGAATGGGATCCAAATTAGAATCAGTTATATTCTGTGTATGTATAATATGCCAAAATACACTCTGCTGTCATGTATATCTATAAAGAAAAAATAAAAAACCTATATAAATGAGAATATGAATAATATGCCAAAATATACTCTGCTGTCATGTATATCTAAAAAGAAAAAAAAAAACCTATATAAATGAGAATATCACCAACGAAATTGTGACCTATACACAGATGGCATTCTATTCACACAGTAACACAGTACATTGAAAAATTTGTATCTTTAAAATAAAAATCTGTTTTTTAATGACAGCACATCAAAAGTCTCCAATATAGCAAGCTAGACCACACACACAATATATATACATGTACATATGTGCACATACTTTTTTTTGCAAAGTAATGTATGCTCATATTATATTTGAAATTTTAGTAGAGTATAAAGAAATAAAAGTTTCATAAAATCTTACCACCTCAATTCTGTATTATGGTATTTTTCCTTAAAATTCATTCATGATTTTATTTTTACATTGTCATTATAGTATACACATGGTTGTGTATCCAGGTTATTTTCCAGCATTACTACATGTGCAAAACATTATTCAAAATTGTGTTTTTTATTAAATACACAATCTACCTTAGAAAAAATGCTTAATTTTCTTAGCCATAATTCTACCATTATATATGCTGTTTTTAACTTATTGGTGGTGTGCTGTACACATTCTTGCACATGTATTTAAAAAATATCTGATTAAGTCTCAAAAATAGATTCCTACAGAATTAAAGTGTAGGAATTATTGTATGAATTTTGATATGTATGTTCTAATTGCTATAATCCGGTATGTAATCTTTTGATATTGACTTTCTTTCACTCAGAATGATGAACTAGAGATCCATTCACATTGAAGCATGTGTCCATATTTCATTCCTTTTTGTTGATGACTAGTGTTCCAATTACAGGTACATACTAGAGTTTGTATGAGGGGTAGTTTGGTTGCTTTCTGATTTCAACTAATATGAATAAAACTACTGTAATATTCACATATTCAGGTTTTTATGTGGACATAAGTTCTCATTTCTCTGAAATAAATGCCAATAGTACAATTGCTAGGTGGTATGGTAAGTAATCATATAGTTTTATAAGAAAATTTTACATAATTTCTAGAGTGGCTGTGCTAGTTTACATTTTTTACTAGGAATGTATGAATGATCCAGCCACCACATCTTCCACAGCATTTGATATTGTCACTATTTTAAAATTACTATTACTAATACACATCATCATACAAATTGATGGAGTTCACTGTGACATTTCCTTACATGCATATATCATGCTTTTTTCATGTTCACCCTCTTTTTTATAATCTCTTGCCCTCTCCTCTTTCCCTCCTCCCCTGGGTATCTTTTCCCTTCTCTAGTAATCCCTCTCTTACATTAAGGTCATCTTTTATTGGTTTTTAAAAATTGAAACAAAACAAACAAAAAAATTGACAAAACAAAAAGTTGGTTATTTGGAAAAAATAAAAAAGGATAAACCCTTAGCCACACTAATAATGAAAAGGAGAGAATAAACTAAACTTTACTAAAATTCATGATGAAAAAGAAAATATTGTGAAAGACACTATTACAATACAAAACATAATTAGAAGCTATTTCCAGATCATTATTGAACCACTTTTTTCAATGCCCCCTTTTCATGTATGATTCAGTTAGACTATCCTACTTTTATTTATCCAAAGAAGAAGCACAGTAGGAGGAGCAGATTTGGGAGGCAAAATTTGACATAGATGATACTGGTGGGACATCCAGATGGAAGTTTTCCAGCTAGATATTGGACTTGCTTTACCATGGGTCTTTGTAAGTAAGTAACTATGTGATGTTTTCCCAGGATCAGTATTGGGATTTCATTTCTTCTTCCGATATCTTTTCTACTTACAAGGAAGGTTTGGAGAAGGAAATAATAATAATCTACTAGAGATAAGGTAAGTTTTTCTTTTGTCTTACAAATCATCAAATTAAAATGAATTTATCTCTAGTGGAGCTTCATTTTCATCCTTCAAAAAATGAATTCATTAATGCATGATATACAGTGGTGGTTTCCAAATCAGATTGCCTCTCAGAAGCATCTGTAACATGCATAAACATACACATTCTTGCCAACAGAATATTCCCCAAATTTTTCCATGTTCAATTAACCAGAAAATCTCTTTCTCACTAATTAAACTTCAGTGCATGAGTCTATGGCATCAAAGCACAAGATTGCACTCTGACAACCCTAATCTGTAGGAGGAGAGGGAATCACAGTCTTCATTGGGATTTGTATTCCTTTCCTCATATGCTAGCCTATCCTGAGTGTGGTACCATAGTCTTTTGTAGGTACTCTAGCAACTCACCTCTGCATTTCCCTGGAACTCAGTGATCATGAACTATATTTTTTCTGGCACTGGGGATTAAACCCAGTGGTGCTCTACAATTGAGGTATATCCCCATTTCCCTGCTTCTTTTATTTTGAGAGAAGATCTCGCTAAATTGCTGAGTTTGTGATCCACCTGCCTCAGCCTCCATAGGCATATGCATCATTCCTGGATGATCATGAACTTTTTACAGATTTCTTTGAGAGAAAATGCTAACAGCTTTATTTCCCTCATCCTACTTATCATTGTCTAAATGCTTTTAAACTCTTAAAGAGAAAGGCCAAGAACTTTCAATGCATTTTTCTGTTACAAATGGTTTTACTGTTTTTCTTAAATTAGTAATCCAGATTTTACATGGTATATTAATAATAAATCAGGTTGATGAGTTACCTTGATATCAATTAATATACTGAGCAATCATCATTATAAACTATTTAATCTGCACCATGACGGCTTTTGGTAATGCTGAAAGAACTTCTATAATTAATTTCCAATTCATTTGAAATCCATATACATCAAATAGTGAAATGTAGTAGCATTTGCTACAGTTAATATAAAAAGGGAAGGCTGCAAAACAACTTGATTATGATGTGAAAATGTACCCTTCTAGGGAGAAATCAGGATTTGAAGTGCATTCATATATCTAACGAATATGTATTCTTCACAAGTCCTTTGGTAGTACATTCCATTTGACTTAACATATCATTAGTTCATGAATATTTAGCATCCTAAGAGCTATTGACCTATTTTACATGAATAAAAATCAAGGCATAGAAAAAGTGTGTCAATATCCTATAAATAAGGAGCATACAATTATACCTTCTTGATTGTAAGCCAGCTACTGAGTGGCATTGATGGTATCATGGAAATATAAACCAAGACAACAGTAATGCAGGCTTGGAAGAAATGTAGAAACAGTTTATTTTTCCTTTATTTGGCAACTATATTAAATCTAAATATAAATAATAAATATAAATTTAGTATATAAACATAGTATAAAGTAGTGCTTAAAAGTAAGGACTCTAGCATAACATTGAGTTCAGATTTTGGTTCCAATGTTTCTTATTTGTATATTTGATAAGTGTTACATAAAATTTTGTAGAAGACTATGAATTTGGACTAAGCACTTGCACTGGGCACAAAAGACCAAACTAATATAGAGTTTAATCATAATAACTTGGGTTTGGCTGGTTGCAGAGGACTCAGTATCCATTAGCTGATTATGCTGTGAAAAATTAACTAGTTAGCTAAATCAATTGATCAGTTGATTGACTAGTCTGTAGCCAATTAAATTCTTTTCTATGTCTCCATTCTGTTTTCCTCCTTCTGCTCTCAGATCACATCTTTGAAGTTCTTAGAACCTGCTCTGGTTTGGGGAGCTGTCCAATTTATGAATGGGTTCTGTTTTACTTTTCTCAAATAAACCCTATTCAATTGAATTGGTTTAAGGAATTTATTTTTAATACAAGTAACTTAACTTTTCTGTGCCTTAGTTTCCTTATCTTTAGCAACAGGGATGATGTTGATAAAGACAGCACCTCCATCATTGGATTGCAACATTAAATGTTCAATAGTGACAGCTTACATTTGGAAGATTTGGAATGTCCTCTAACTCATTGGATAAGTGTCAGCTGATTGATTGTAGCATGTTTCAATCTACTGTGTTGGTTAATTTTCTTGGTTCTATCCTGAAGAGTTAGGGAGAAGAAGCATCCTCATTTCTACATAATCCCTGTTTGTCTGCTTCTTCAAGATTAAGTTCCTTCCTAGGCTTCTTGCTTCAAGTTAAATAATTACAGATTGTTTCCATCTTTCCAGGCAGCTCATACTTTCCTACATGTAACCACCCTTTTCCTGTGCCCCTAACTTATTGTCAGGAGCTATTTATTCCACTGATTGAGTATAACTCTAGATGCCTTTTGTAATGGAATAATGAAAAGTATCAGGGATTTAAAGGGCCATGAAAGATGTCTCAGGCAGTCCTCTTTAAAATGTCGTCAGAGTGACTCTGTGACTCTGTG
Source organism: Glaucomys volans (assembly GCA_020662805.1). Taxonomy (NCBI): domain Eukaryota; kingdom Metazoa; phylum Chordata; class Mammalia; order Rodentia; family Sciuridae; genus Glaucomys; species Glaucomys volans. The sequence continues at coordinate 1,070,168 of JAJEJO010000956.1, read as the reverse complement.
ACAGAGATGGTTTTACCCCATCCTGAAGATTCTTCATTGGAAGGCTGGGGTTGTAGCTTAGTGGTAGAGCTCTTGCCTAGCACTGGGTTTGATCCTTAGTACCACATAAAAATAAATAGACAAAATAAAGTTATTATGTTCATGTACAACTAAAAAATTTAAAAAGATTCTTCAGTGAAGCTCTGAGAGCTGTATTTCTCAAAAATCTTGCTGTTATATTCCATAGCAGACGTGGTGGGATCCACTGCACTGGGGCATATGCTTAACCATAAAATCAACTAGCTCTGTTGGGTTCAAATTCTCAAGAGACTCCTCCAAGCTGGAGCTTAATGCAGTCTGGTTTTACAGACCCATGATCTCAAGGGACTCTGTGATTATTATAATCATTAATAGTATTAAAATGGAATAATAAATTATTAACACTTATATGGCACTTACTACATGCCAGGCGATGTTCTAAATTCATTAGATTGACATAGAGAAATCAAGGAATTTAATTTCCATAACCCTATTAGGTGGGCACTACTTACATAATCTTATTTAGCAGAACTACCTACCATCCTTGTTTTCAGACCCAGAAAGGGAGGCACAGAGAATAGTAGCTAATGTTATTGACCCTTTATCCTCTGTCAGGTGCTGGGTCAGTAAATTCCTGTGAGCATTGAATCCTCACAATCGTTGTAAGGAGAGGGAGGCCTGTACAAGGTGAGTTCTTTTCTAAAATTCCTGCTTCTTGTGATTGAAAGCATCAGAGCAACAGCCTAGATCTTCACTGATCTAAAAGACTGTGGTGCTGACTGTCAAGATAGGTGAGCAACTTCTTGTTTTAATAATATTATGAGTAGGAATGGGATATATTGTTGCTGTCTTGTTGATACTTTCATGATGAGTTACAGGATTTGGAAAATATATCATTCTTTGAAAAGTCTTTGAAAGCTCTATCTTGATAAAAATTGGAAGAATTTAAATCAGTATATTTTGAGACAGAACCCTCTAAGTGTGAATTCAATAACTTAGGGCAGAAACCTCTATCATGCCTCCCTCCATGGGGTCTTTATGGAAATGTTTGTGAAGCTTTAGATTTTTCAGAAAATGAGAGTAGAGAAGGTTATTTGGAAATGCTCCCTGCCAGATAATTTTCACTTCCTTTTAAGTCTAAAAAAAATTCTAAAACAAACCTCAGAGCATATGACAAACTTATTTCTGATGTATCTAGATATGAGCAGAAGTACTTTTGGGAAAAAAATTCTAGAATTTAAGAGAACACTTTTGATGTATTAAAAAGGCAGAAAATCCTTGAAGTTGGAACTGTTCTGAAAAATCCACTTGCTTTGCATTAGTTGGGGGTTGCTTAGTCAAGATGAGAAGGATTTTAACCATTTCATCAAGGAATTACATATGGTCATGTAGACAAGGTGGCAAAGCTCTTGCTATACTTCATTTGATTGTCTATGTACTGTTGGGCAGAATTTTCGATTGTTCCAGCTCTGTGGGACACTGTATTTTGGGACTAGAAGGGATTCTAGATACCAAGAGAAAAAAAAAAAAAAAAGTGAAAACTTCGCTGGGGTCCAGGCATCTCATGTCATCCATGAGATTAAAGTAATACAAGAAAGAACAGGTAACATTCAAAAGCAATAATAGACATGGAAAAATACTCAATAATCTGTCAATGTGTAGCAGAAAGGGAAATGGTATATATGTGTATGTGTGGAGGTAAATAAGGTGACAAAGGCCATGTCTATGTCTATGTCACTTTTAGTGACAAAGACAGGTTACTTTGCAGGCAGGAATAGGGTATTTTGGGGATAGGGAAAACTCCTTGTTACTCAGTATATGATCTGCAGACCAGCTACACAGGCCTCACCAGGGAACTTGTTAGAAATGTAGAACCTGCAATTTAACAAGCTCCACAGATAATTCGTTCTCACATTAAACTTTGAGAAGTACCGGGTTCGACGACTGATTTAAGGTCTCCCTTTCCTTACTACTCCATTTTTGTGTTTTCTCTAGGATGAATTCTTTTATTTTTCTTTTTGGAGGGAAAAAATATCCCTTGACTGGTGAAGGTAGAGATCGACCTTGGAAAAAGCCTAGAAGCTTTTCACCGTCACCCTTCCTGGTCCTGGAAAGAAAAACCAAGCAATGGCTAGGTCTTTCTATTTATCGTGCTCTACATGTTTAAATAGGAACACAAGGATCATTATTATCCTTATTCTCCATAGACATCTATGGAAAAGACTTTGTGGATGTGACAGTTACTTGGTTGTGACAGTTTTGTTCAGAGTTGAAAAGCACTGAGAAGCATCCCTAAATTCGTTTCAAACTTGTGTGGTTGAGGATTGGCTGGGGTAGTTAAGTGAAGTTAGAAGAGATTTGTTCTGACAGGATAGGTATTAAGACTAAACACTTGTATGATGGTGTGGGAGCCTGGAGCACCAGCTGTAATTGAAAGCCTGAATCTCCCTTTTGTAATACAAGTTGACAGTGAAGGCCCCATAGTTGAAAGTATTCTAAAGTTGTTTTCAGCATATTCAAGGGACTTTCTCTAAGTAAATGACACCAAAAATATGAAACCAATTTTTTTGTAGTAGACTAGTGACAAGTGGAATCTTTGTGGGTTCTTTTCCTTCATGGAATTGAATAAAAATAATCGCAAAGCAGTTTGAGTTCTGACTGGTTAAATATCCAGTTTAGCAAAAGATGTATTGCCAGTCAAAAATTCTAAGTATACATGCCCCCTTGAGGTGAGAATGGAGCTGTCCTTCTGAATGTGTGTGTGTTTACGTATGCGTGTATGTGTGTGTGTGTCTATATATATGTATGTATGTGTGTATGCATATGTGTGCATATGTGTGTGTGTGTGCGTGTGTGTGTGTGTGTGTGTGTGTGTGTGTATACTCATTGTTTGACTTTCATCTTTTCAGCTGAGGCTACTGGTTCCTTAAGGGTATATTGGAGGATGAGATCAGATCAGAATTTTAATGCAGATCCAGGTGCTGGAGATCCCATAATGTTTTCCATCAGAGTGTCAGAATCAAAGAATGACTTTATTTAGTTATACCTTCTGAGATAAAGGGAAGAATTATCTATTTTTGTCAGGGAATCCTGCCAACCAACCAAACAACGAACCTACTTACCAACAAATCTTTAATTTTGGCCAAGGTGCTAAGGTATGTGTATTGGTAACATTTTTCTTCATGTTTGCTTTGCATTTTATGATTAAAAATGCTTCTTATTAAAATGTATTAAAGCATTCATGTTATGACATGTACTGCTGATTTGCTTGTGATACCCTCTTACTTTCCTTTTCTGTATCCATGAACACATCATTCTCCTTTCCCTGGGATAGTACCACATGAGCATCTGGAACAAGGATATGTTTTTTGGCAAATTTATCAGAATTCCTTGCACATAATTACAAGGCTAACCACTTATTCTATCTATTTACATTTTGAGCCTTAAAAAGGCCTGCCTGCTTATAAGACAATCATTTGTTAAAACAAAGGCTCCCTTATCCAAACTTTAGTCAGGCTCTTCTGAGCCCTTATCTCCACTAGGCCTCTACCTTGGCCTACTGTGCTCTGATTTAACAAAGAATCTTGCTAAGCCAAATTTATCAGAATCCTCCTAGCCTTGATATCCAGTCAAGCTCCTTTTCCCCCACACTTGATGTTCAATCAAGTTCTAAATCACCAACCCTTGATATATAAGTTCTGAGCCTACCATTAGCAAAAATCCTTTAAGCTAGTTTAGCAGAAATCTCCCTACTTAATATCTAATCAAGGTCCTCTTCATAATTTTCTATCCACTGATTCCCTCATTCTGATTATTAGCTGTAAATCTCCAACTGTCTTTGTTGTATTTGGAGTTGAATTCAGTGTCTCTGCCCTATTATAATACTCCCTGACCTACTTAAATAGTCTTAAAGTCTTGCAATTTCAACAAGTGTCAGAATAATTCACCTTTAGCAGTCCACAAAAGTTGTTGTGAGGCAAAATTCTGAAATGGGCCCCATTACATTTACCGGCCTTGTGTTACTTCCATGGTCATTGTGTTATATGACAAAAGGAATTTTGCAGATGACATTAAGGTTACTAGGTTGTTGACCTTAAGGATATTGTGGGGACTGACCTAATGTAATCATATGAGCCTTTTTAAAGTAGAGAGTTTTTTCAGTTGGTAAGAGAATATGAAGTCAGAGGAATTCAATGAATGAGAATAGATTTGATATACTATTACTGATTTGAATATGAGGGAATCCTGTGGAAAGGACTTGAGAATGGCTTCTTGGGGTTAAGAGTGGTCCACAACCAAGAGTCAGCAACAAAATGGGGACCTTAGTTTCACAGCATTCAGGAACTGAATTCTGTAAACAATTTAAGTGAACAAGGAGGTCAATTCTTCCCCAGAGCCTAAGGATAAGGGTCCAACTTAGCCTACCTTGATTTTAAAATTTTTGACACCTTGATTTTGTCCTTGTGTGACCCTAAGCAGAGAAACCAGATGAGCCTGTCTTGACTTTTACCCTATGGAACAAGGAGCTAAAATGGATATTCTTTTGGACTGGGGATGTGGCTCAGTGGCAGTGTGTTGGCTAGCATGCATGGGGCCCTGAATTTCATCGTCAGCACCACAAAAATCAATCAATAAACTAATAAATAAATAAATAAACAAACAAACAAATAAAAAGTTAAAAAGCCTCACATCTGGTATTGCCCAGAAAAAAAGGGAGGTATTGTTTTAAGCCTCTAGTTTTGTGTAGTTTGTTTTGCAACAACAGAAAAATTGTGTGTATTGATCAGATTATCAGGGAGAGGATTTAATGATTTCCCACTTCAATCAATTCTGTACTTCAATGTGACATGAAACCATAAGGCGAAGTTTTCCTTTAAATTCAATTGTTTCAAATTTCCTATTTATAATATAGGTAACACCAACTATTATTGTAAGCCACATTTATAATACAAACTAATTTACTCAACAAATATTTATTAGATGCCCAATAGTACAAAGTACTAAACGATACATAAATTATTTGGAACACTTGGGAGTTTTGAAGACTCATATCTTCAGATATGAGTTTTGTTATATCTGCTTTCCCCACCCCTAGAACTGGAACTAACAAAAGAAAAATAAACTTTTGCTAGATTCAAAATACCTTACCTATATTAGAGCCCTCCAGAGAAAGAGAACCAATAGAGTGTGTGTGTGTGTGTGTGTGTGTGTGTGTGTGTAGAGACAGGGAGGGGGAGAGAAAGGGAATCAGAGAGTCAGACATTTGTTTGAAGAAATTGTCTCATGTGACTGGAAGGTTGGCAAGTCCAAAATCTGCAGGGTAGGGAAGCAGGCTGGAAATGCAGGGAAGAGTTAGCTGCAGTGTGAGTCCAAAAGCTCTACTGGCAGAGTTTCCTGTCCTTTGGAGAACATTAGTCTTTTTCTATTAAGGACTTCAACTGATAGGATGAGACCCACCCACATTATGGAAGGAAATCTTTTTACTCTCTCTACTGTTAAAAGACCTAATGTTATATAATCAAGAATAAAAACAACAATAAATGTTGGTGAGGATGTGAGGGAGAGGTTATACTCATACATTGCTGGTGGGACTGAAATTCTTGCAACCGCACTGGAAAGCAGTATGGAGATTCCTCAGAAAACTTGGAATGGAAGTCCTAGTTATCCCACTCCTCAGTGTATATCCAAAGGACTTAAAATCAGCATTCTACAGTGATGCAGCCATATCAATATTTATAGCAATTCAATTCACAATAGCTAAGCTATGGAACCAACCTAGGGGCCCTTCAACAGATGAATGGATAAAAAAATGTAAATATACATAATGGACTATTACTCAGCCATAAAAAAGAACAACTTTATGATATTTGCCAATAAATGGATGGATTTGCAGACTGTCATGCTATGTGATATAAGTCTGTCCTCAAAAAACCAAAGGAAGAATGTTCTCTTTGATGTGGATGCTAACATACAACAAGGGTGTGTGGTGGAAGAATAGAAGTTCATTGGATTAGACAAAGGGAAATGAAGAGAAGGGAGGGGAATAGGAATAGGAAAGACTGTGGAATGAATCCGACATCACTTTCCTGTGTTCATATATGAATACCCCACCAGTGTAACTCCACATCATGTACAAACACAAGAGTGTGATCCTAATTACACTAAGTTATACACCATGTATGTATAATATGCCAAAGTACAATCTACTGTCATTATATCTAAAAAGATCAAATAAAAAATAGAAAAAAAGAAATCACTCAAAAAAGACCTCATGATATGTATACATGGTGTGAACCAATAAGATCAAAATAAAAATAAATAAATACCTTCCCAGAAACATTGCCACATGGAAGTCAAGAAGAGAACTTGGTTTTCAAGGTGGTGTGTGTGTGTGTGTGTGTGTGTGTGTGTGTGTGAGAGAGAGAGAGAGAGAGAGAGAGAGAGAGAGAGAATATCCTTTGTTTGCCCAGTAACTTCTGCTTCATACCAAGTAACCTGATGCCTCATTCCTCTTTCCTTGGGGAGGAGTCAGGAGTGGGCCAGAGAAAAGGATAGAAGGTTTCTGATATGCCCCCAATAGAGTGGAATTGTCCTGCCTGAGAGAAGAACTTGCAGAGAAAATGATTTTTCTTCTTAAGATCTGGTGTCTGTCTTCTAAGAATTTATAACCTCATTGGAATATTGCAGAAATAACTCTGTGACCTTTCTCCTCCATTGTTCTTGGAAGAAGAAATCAAAGATTGTGTATAATAACAATAAATCATATCAAGAGAAATAATTTCAACCATGAGATATAAACCCTGTAGTTCTAAGCTGTCAGTTAGGACACAGGGAAAGAACCCACTGCTGCCATGCTCAAGAACATGAGGCTGAGAATACGAGATTAGGGTCAGGCACAACTGAGTTCAAATTGTATCTAGGAACAATTGCCCTGTATGTTTATGTGCATGTCTGGTCCATAAGCCAAGTGAATGTCTACCTCACAGGCTTTTGTGGTGATGGTTTGAAAACAACATCAAATATTGCCCAGAACATAACAGGAGATAACAAACTTACAAAAAATGCATCAGTTGTGGTACCATCAGGAGAGATACCAGGAGTGGAAGGTTCTTCAACAATTGTAAATGGTATTTGCTTCTTTATAGGCCAACTGACTTTTTTGCTAGTGGATAGCAAAAGGAAAAATACAGATCTTTTCTTAATCCTTTCTTTTTGCCTCATAAGTGGTCTTAACAGGAACTACATACAAGAAATAAGTACAAAAAGTTAAAAACATATTTTGTTTATTCTGCACATTACTCACTGTCCATATTGTGCCATGACTTTGTATCAAGTTCTGTGACCCTGAATGGAAACAGCAAGTTACTTTTGATTTAATTGTCATAATTTATTGCTTTTTCTGCCTTCAGCTGCTGACTGTAAATTTTCATAGAGAAACACAAAACCACTTCCTGTTCTTGACACATTAAGGCTTTTTTCCCCTAGTTATGCTCATAATTTTGGGTTGGGTGACCTTTGCATCTGTGAGCTGGTTTCATGATTTAAAAACTGCACTTCAGCTGGCAGACAATTCTGGAAATGATTTTTTTTCTTTACCTAATGCAAATTGCCTGAGCCCAAGACATAATGCTAGTTCCTCTCTTTATATTTCCTGTTAGCATTACCAGCGTCATGCTGCCTATAAATCAATTAGTCTGCCTTGGATGAGAAGCTCAAGTCCTTTGAAAATTTTGCTTGAGAAAATACTTTTGTCTCTACCAACTCTTATTTCCAACATGGAATTAATGTACAATCACATTAAGGCAGCTGGAAATTGAAAACAATCAATTCGTTTCCTGTTTAGATAAAAAGGCTTGATTCTGATCTATAACAGGGTCAGTGTGAGCAGGGGAGAAGACTTTTTGTACTGATTATTGCTTGGTTGTGCCTGAAGCTTTAGCCTCTTTCTCTTTCCCTGTTGTGTTTGAAAAGAAGTGGATGCCAGATGCAAGGAAGACTGATAAAGCCCCCACTGGCTACTGATTGGGAAAACACGGACCAAAGCCTGAGCATCTTATTGACTCAGTTGAACAGATGGAAAGCATGAAGATTCACCTTTATCAGCAGGTTGGAATTTGGTAACTTGAGTTTATGAAATTTAATATGCATATGAATAAATAATAAGGAGTAAAAGTATTTATACCCAACATACTGAAATAATCTTTCCTTGCACAGAAATGCAATAAAAACAAAATTAAAAGAAATATTTTATTTCTTTATAAGCACCAAAGAACAAAGGAAAAGTGACCCTGGGAACTTGGAATTGTAGCTTTTAAGTCTCATTTAGGGCCATATCACCCATGACCCTTCAGCCAGCCAATTTCCTGTTCAAATCCATGGGGAACTCACCCATTTCTCGAGGAGATCAGGTACTGGAGAACCTTCTGCTTGTAAATTCATTCACTCCTCTCTCTTCTTTTTCTGGTGCAATGTTCCAATGATCAGTTGTTATTTTAGTTAGAGTCATTTGAAAGAAAATAGGCTGGCAGATGTTAAAGTACTATACCCGTAGAGAAGTTTGGATATCTCAAAGGTCTTGTGAAAGCACAGTGCAAACCTATGTACAGATTCATGAGATTTTGCATTTAATGCTTTATGTATTATCTACTGACATAGAAGCACAAATATGAAAATAAAGGTTTTAGAGCAGAATCTAAGGGATGGGAAACATTATAATAGAAATATCTTGTCAGCTTTCTAGCATCCTCTCATTTTTCAAGATCCAAATGCTCTTGATGCCAAATAATTGGCATGGCTGAAGTTGGAAGCTACCAGACTCCTTGTATCAATCTAGTCCCCTCATCGCCCCTTGGAATTTCTGAACACAAGTTTGGATTTTGAGGACAGTATTCTTGAGGTGTGGCTTTTTGAGCTTAAGTGTAGGACAAGTGGATGTATGACTGAGAAGTAAAGCAAAATGAAAATCCTGCTAAGTGCCTGCCTTGAATTTGTCATCCAGGGTTGTGTCAAATCTATGGACAGAATTTCAGACTCTTCTAAACAAGGAAGATACAAGGACACCAAATGAAATATGTACTTGCTTTCTCCCCATACTGGCCAAGCGATTGTGTGTCACCCATTCTTAATAGGGTCATGTCGTTCTCTACTGATGAAAAGAGAATGCCCAAAGTTTGGGTTCTTGAAGGTCATTAGGAAGATAATGGAACAACTACAAAAATGCCAAAGAAGTGGTTGGGATAGATGGAAATAAGAATAAAAATGTGCCTATCTGAGAAAGAAGTTCCAAGTATGATTCATGGAATCAGTTTGAATAGTTGGAATGAGAATATAACATGATTTGGGAAGTTTCCAAATCACATGTGCATGACCTTGTCCACATGCACAAACAGGTGATATATGCCCTGATGACATCATCTTTTGAAGAGAAATATTATTTGTAGTTATCTATGAAATTTTCAAGGTCATGTCCAGTCCAGTTTCTGGGCCTGTCTAATTTGAGAAAAGCCAAAAGATCCTTGTAGTTATAGGATTCTAGAATTAACCTAATTTCCATTGACCGTGAATGTATTGTGTGCTCACAGGTGTTTCTTGTTCCTCATGTGCTCTCCAATTTATAGCCTTCACATTTCCACCATATTGGTCCAGTATTCATGCTGGAGTTCAAGTTGTGATGTCAAGATCCTCCCTGGAATTAGGTTTTTCCCTGACTAACATACCCACTTATATAGTTCTTATACCTAGATAATGACTTCTTCCTGCACCAAGCTCTACACTGAAAAGTTTCTTTAAACATAGAGCAGCAGGCAGTACAAAATCCCAACAACCAACTTACAGTTGGGTCAGGCCTCCTTTACCTTGCTTGGACCTATTGTAGTCTTATTTTCCGTCTTCACTTGAACAGGTTGAAGAAATCTCAACATGCTGTTCATCTGAGATTTTCTGTGTGATGATACCCAAAAGTTCATACTTTGACACAAAGAGGACACTTTTGGTTTAGAATATGTGGAAGTCTTTAAAAAAATCAAAGTATGAGCTAATAATCTTAGCTAATAAGGCTAACAATATACAACCTAGTTATATATACCTCCACTTTTTGAAACAACTAATCATTAATGAGTTCTAGTTCTAGTTCTAGTTTTGGTTCTTATTTGGTGATTAGGAATATCACATAGTATCAAATTTTTTATTTATTTTATAAATTTCATTATAGTATTATTAAGTAGTAATTGGCACAAGGCAAAATTTGGTATATATTTTAATGAAATATTTCACATTTATAATTAAATAGAACAGGTAGATAACATAATGATTTTAATAAAGTCAATATTTCAAATTTAAGTTATTTCTAAATTAGTGTTCTTTGGAAATGTTATTTTATTCTCAGATAATACATTTTCCCATTGGTTCTCTATTTTTCTATATTTTCATGTCTGTACATAGACCAAATATTATTTAAGAGCATGCCATATTATAAATAATACTTCCTAATGCTGCTAAATCAAACAAGTCCTTTTTGTTGTGCAATCAATATTAAAATATTACATATATTTCCATTTTCCCTAGATTAACAACTTTCTGCCAATAATTGCTAAAATACTATAGTAGGACTTGAATAGATTTTCTAAATATCTACAATATGGAGTGCTAGTAGTATGTCTCGAGGCTGCTGGACTTGATTCTTTGGGGTCTCCTTTGCATGGAGTATGTTTAAGCAGGAAATGTAGGGAAACTGTGTGGAGCCCACCAGCCCACTCACTAGTGCTATCTGTAGAATATTTTTTTTGTGTAGACCTTGCAATAAAGCAATATATACATTTTTGTATATGTTGATTAAGAACTGAAATTAAGGTTAAGAAGATTAAAATTTCAAGATGATACACGTTCTGGAACATTAGATTTCTTACTTGAAATCATTACTCCAGCATATGTGTGCTGGGTTCAGTAATTAAATTATCAAATGATAATAAGGTGTGTATTCTCCAAGTGCAAGAGATAGTTGAACAGTAAGAACTACGGGAGGTGGCATGCATCTTATAGTGTAAAATATCATTTTCCTCTTTAGTGCTGGATTTTAATAAGCAGAAGGAACTTCATCTGACAGTGTATGCCTTTCATGTTACTAGGATTATGGTTGGAGTTTTAGCAAGGACTTAAAAACCTCAAGTTGGAATTATTATGGAAAACAAAATAAAATTTCCTGCTTTGAAGTTTCCAAAAATTATTTGGCAGGTAGGCATTGAGGTATCTCACACATTTACAAAATGATATTGTCAGAGCAAGATACTTTAGGAAAGCAATTTTGCCTAATAGTGAAGATTTAAATTGGTTGACAACCACATTCATTGTTTAATTCCAAATTTAGCACATTCCAGTTATGGATTTCCATCAGGTACTAAATGTTGGTGATTCAACTTCCAAAGCAACAATGTCCTATGTAGACGCCTCAGACTCTGCTCTAAATTTCTCAATCTCCTTTTGTCTCAGGTTTCCTGTCTTTAAAAAAACAATCTTGATGACTTTAGACAAATAACCTCATTGGGTTCTTGTAAGAATTAAAGGAGTGAATGTACATAAAGCCCTTACAGAAACAACTACAAGGTGTACATAGAGAATATTTATGAGCAATAGTTATATCACCACTTAGCTATTCCTTACTCTTCAAACGTTTGGATTATTTTGGTCACAGAATATGGTGAGATTTTGAGAAGATTTACAGAAACCAATATTATTTACAGATAATTATCTATATGAATCATAATTTTCTGATAGTGGGCAAACAATGGATACACAGAAATAAATTCAAGATGGAGGCAAATTGCAGTGTGATAATTACCCAATTTTAAAACTTTACGTATATTCAGATGGGTTTGCTATTTTCATTGACTGAATTGATGAAAATGAGTTACACATTTGATTTTTTGTTTTAATATTTTTTTAGTTGTAGATGTTCACAATACCTTTTTATTTATTTATTTATTTATTTATTTATTTATTTATTTAATGTGGTGCTGAGGATTGAACCCAATGCTTCACATATGCTAGGAAAACACTCTACCACTGAGCCACAACCCAAGCTCCACATTTGATCTTAATACAATAAACTTGTGCTAATAAAATTATGTTCTATGAATTAATGTTCCATGTCAGATTATGTTGTAAATAGTCCAACTTACTGATAAAATTAAATTTGTTTCATTAATCTAGATACTGCTTCTTTTAATGTAATGATAATATAATTTTTATGAAATACCATCTCACCTGTGGTCTTATTTGATACAATGGCCATTTAAAATAGGGTCTGAATTATTGTTTGTAATTTAATAATGAGAAAATGAAAACTCAATAAGGTAAAAATGACTTACTTGGAGTCATAAGGCTATTGTGACTCAAAGTCAGAATTCTAATACAATTCTTGATTCCCCATTCAGCATTTTTATTGAACTTGCAGCCCATTTAAGTGTTCCTGCTCTGGATAGGAGGGTGCTCCTGATGCAGTGACTGATAGAAGAGGTTCAGCATCAAGGCCTCCAATGATGAGGGAGGTTCTTGGGGGAACCTTGACTTCTGATAATGCTGTGTAGTGAATTGGGTGGTGGCACAATGAACTTGATTATTAGTGTGAACCTAGGATGAGAAGTTAATTAGGCCTTTCCATATCTAATGAGGTCTCACATCATTTATCACCAGTAGAGAGCACTATATGATTAGAATTAATAGCAGAGCTTGCATGAAGAAAGGATTGTTTGTATCATGAATGTATTACAAAGGCAGAGTTAAAATGATTGATTTTTAGCAAGCATGATCTGCCCTTATAGTGGTAGATCATTTCCATCAGTGAATCTTTAGAGAGCATTCAATCAAAGCTTCATTTAAATGTAATATCAATATTAAAAGAAGTAGGCTTCGCTTGCTTACTGAAGTTTGGCAAAAGGTTTCATTCTGAATCAACCCAGGCTTGCTTGTCTTCTTGAACACCATGCCTCTAATGTGAAGGTGTTTATAGCATACAGCTCGTTCTCTCTCCTAGCTCTTGAATTGCATAGAAGTCTCCACATATGCAGAATAGGCTGTAACATCATTTGGTCAAAAATATTACCAGTTTTCATTCTGATCCCTTTATTTCTATTACTTGGGAATTGCAGCTGTTGGGTTTTCTTAAAACATTTTTCTGGTTGTAAATATAAAATCAGTCTTCATTTCATAAGTAGCCTTCAGTGTATTCAGATAGTTCAGAGACATGGAGTAAATACAAATCAGTGCCCACAGCCGATGGACTGAAATACTGGCATTTAGTTGCAACCCGATTATAGTATTTTGCTAGTCTAAACACTCAGATGCATCGCACAATGACTTTCATGCTGTGGAAAGCTTTGAAATGGATCTGCCTTAAAGATAGATACATTTACACTTCATATGTTTTCCATCATTTTTCTTACCATTTTGCCAGTTCTCCATACTAGCTGTATTTAAACAAATTCTTCCCCCACAGCCATTTTGTTCTCTGATTTCACCCTGCCGTGAAGTCTCAATGCAAAATTGGTGATAGTGTGATTGATCATTTAGATGACAGCATAATCATGAGCATGGGGTAGAAACTTCACTTCCCAGCCAGTAAGGGGAGAAGCTGGAATGCAGAGATATTAAAATACAAATATCTCAAACAAAAACAGAGGTAACATGAGAGCTTTAATGTTTGAATAAATCTCTCCTCCCCACCTCACTGGTTAATGTGTTTCCCTCTTCAATTTTGTTTCTGTATTCAAGGTTTCATATAAATTGTATATTTATTTAAAAAGGCCCTCTCCCTTTGCTTCCTCCTCTATCACAGCAGATAAGAATGCTCTGCTTCTATCCTCTTGGAAAAAGAGGTCTTTCCTCTGAGTCCTCATTTCTTGTTTGCCTGAATGAGCAACGGCATTTCTGTAGTAATACTTGCATGTTGGATGAGCCCCATTTTGAATACGATCACATCAAGGCTTTTGTTTATACAGGTGCCATTAGGCTGACTTACTGTCACAGTCAGAGGTTAGCTAACCAGGTGCATTGCACATGGAGGTGAGGATTTTGAATTTTAAAGAGTGCAAGAAAGCTCGCTGCTGGCATGAAGATCAGTTCCCCTAAACATAGGTGCTGTCATTCTAGTTCCCCAGAGGGACCCTCTCTCTATTTGTATCCCGAGACCCTATGTCAGTTGTTGCTATTGAGTATAAAATCCATTTTACATATCATTAGACAAGATTTTTATGGTCTTCAATGGGACTTTATTTGGGGACTGTTGTTTTTTTAATTTTGTCTTTTATGTAAAGCTTGACATTTTAAGGCTACTGCCAAAGTTGATTTACACACAGTGACAGCATCCAGGAAATACAGAATACATTTACCTAGAGAATATTAGTGTGAACATATTCATATCAGAAGAATATGTGATGAGAAAGTTTTGAATTTTTTGTGGTTACACAGCCAGTAAAATAATGGATTTAAACACCCTTTCTATACTCAAGACTCACCATAGTAAGGTAGTGTTTTTGTAATAATTTTTCGAATCTCTTAACTGGGGTTAAAAATTGTACATATGAATGAGTATCTCTGAAAGGAAGGGGCTTAGCAGAGGTTAACTGATAAGCTGAAGTGACAAATACCAGGCATTGCCACTCAGCCTTTGTGAAAGAGGGCAAGAAAATGCAGAAAGTAGCCCAAGGCTTCTGCAAATTACAGATCCCTTGCTATTCCCAGCCTTTTATACTTCCTTTCCTCTTGTTGGCTGGTTCAACAATTGCTTATCATTTTTTATTTTGTATTTGACTTCACTAGTTTTCATAGGCTTATGAATGATAAATAAAAACATGAACAGAGAAACTTAATAGCAACTCCCATCAATAAGCAAAAACACCCAGCTTTGGGGCGTGGTTCCCTTGTTTCTTTTATGTTATTTTTGCTCTTTTTACAGCCCAGCTTCATTTTCCCAAGAACTTGTGTTTTCTGTTTTTCACAGTATTTCCTGATTTCAGTTTCTAGTAATATACCTGTATGGGGCTTTACAAAATCCTTCTTATGTCTTATCCTCTTAACATACAGCTTAAACTCCTGGTTGTCAGGAACAATAAATGGAACTCGTCAACTCAATTTTTTTTCTTATCCAAAGGATCTTTTATTACAAAATGTTAGAAAAGTAGAAAATTTGGAACGAGAACATGATATGCAGTGCTCCAAACATCATGAAACCCTCTCTATATAGTACATAGCATGGAATTTGGCACAAGACCCTTGGACCAAACTCAGTGGTATTCAGTCACTGGCAGTGATGACACTTTGGTGAATCATGAACTCACTATTTTTTATCAAGCAGTTTCATTGTGCTAGCCCAATGACGGTGTAATAGTGGGATTTCAGTGTATTATATGGCAAGAAAGCCTGATAGGAAAATAGATACATGTGGAAATACATGGAATGGTGTTGTCTATCACCCCCTCTACCACCCGGTGGTTTAAACACAGTATTCTCTTTATTTCTTCACAATTTGCAGACTAGTATTTATGTTGCTTCAGTGACTATATGAATCTTAATGTTCACTCAAAAACAACTTCAGGAAAAATTCATTATCTCATTTGACATCACATGTGGACCCACATAGTAGGTGCTCAGTATGTACTCATTTTAGTAATGAATGAGTACCTCTGTGAAGATGGAAATAGACATTTCCAAATTAGGTTCATTGTGTTGATATTTGATCTTTAGTAACTTTAACTTTCTTTTCTTCTCTGAAAATTAATCTTAAATAATTTGAAAAATTGTATTAGTATGTAGATAAGAGTGGGATTCATTATGTCATATTTATATGACATAACATAATTTGATCAATCTCATTCCTCAGTACTTTCACATTTTTGCTGTTTGTTTTTTAAATATCCAACTCTTATGTTAATAGAGGAAATGTATACAAAGTGCCTAACACCTGCTATACAGGCACTGTTAGAATCCAAGTTTGTTGAAAATAAGGTGATTTCTACTGGAAGGTTTGTTTGCATTGATTAAAATAAAAAATGGAAGGATTCTAATTATGACATCTGTGAACTGTAATGCAAACAAAAAATCGTAGGGATGCAGATAAACCTTATATCATTTAGAAAAAAAGGTGAAATGGAGGAAAACTGAGGAAGAAAAGAAGGAAGAATTGGTTCATCTTATTTATTAAAATTTCACTCCATTTTAGAGAAAAAGAAATGTTCTTCATAATTCTTGTCATTTTACATTTTGAAATTGAGTCTGATGTTACCATTTTAATCATTTTAAAGTGTATGATTAAGTAGTAGTCAGTGCATTCTTAATGTTGTGCAACAATTACTGCTTTATGTTTCCAAGAATGTTTGTAATACCCCAGAAGGAAACCCCATGACCAGTGAATGGCCACACTCCATTCCATCCCCACCCAGTCCCTGGAAATCATTAATCTATTTTCTGTCTCTGGATTTGCCTGTTGTGAATATTTTAAATGAATTGAGTCTCACAATATGTGGTCATCCTGGCTGGTTTCTTGGCATAAATTTCTCAAGGTTCATCCATGTCGTAGCATATGTAAGTACTCAGCACTTCATTCTTTTTTTGGGTCCACTGAGGATTGAATCCTGGGTTCTTTTCCACTGAGCCCTTTTTATTTATTTATTTATTTATTTATTTATTTATTTATTTATTTAAATTTTGAGACAGGGTCTTCTTAAGTTGCCCAGACTGGCCTCAAACTTGTCATCCTTCTGCCTCAGCCTCCTGAGTAGATGGAATTAAAGGCATATACCTCTGTACTTGGCTCTTCATTTCTTTTAATGGATGAATAGTAGTCCATCATATGGATAAAACACATTTTATTTGTCCATTCATTCATTTTTAGACATTTGAATTGTTTCCACCATTTTGCTGTGGTGCTGCTGTGAACATCTGTGTACAAATTTTAGTTTGAACACCAGTTTTTGTTTTTTTGGACATACACACACACACACACACACAGACACAGGAGTTGAGTATTTGGGTGTGATGGATAATTTTGCATGTCTACTTTGATGGGTTATGAAATGCTCAAAAATCTGTCTGAATAATACACTGGATCATGAAGTAATTGGTTATGGTCTCCCCAGAAATGTAGTTAGGTTCCAACTTTTCCACATCCTTGCCAATGCTTCTTATTTTTCTTTTGTTTTTAAAATTGTTATCATCCTAGTAGGGGCAATTCGCTTTTTACTCTAAATGTCCTCCCATGTCCCTACATTGGAAGTATACTGTATTGTACAGTGCACACTGAAATGTTATATACCATCAGTGCTAGATGAAGGACAAATGGTGAAAGAGGTACACTTGACCTTCATGCTTCTATGTTTCCATTCTAAATTCTTCCTTTCTTCCCCTTCAGGGGTGCCTCTTCCTTTCTTTTCATATACTTAGTGTTTGCTTTAAGAGATGTGTGTAGCATTGCCTTCCTGATGTCATCTTAACAGGTTAACTAAACTTCAGGTATTTCCAACATTAGTTAGTAGGCATGTTTTTAGGAGGTGTAGGGGAGAGAGTGGACTTGCTATGAGTGCCTATTATAGACAGTTGTCCTTAGCTCATACTCTGTTGACTGTAAGTGATGTCCTGTGTGAGTATTGTCATGCTCACATCATAAAGCACATCAAAAGCAGACTATTGGTTAATTCTCAGGAGAGCAGTTATGCCATTCATTTAATAATAATTGGCAGAATGCTTACTTTGTGCCAGGTACTTGATGAAGCACTGTACATTGAATCTATACTGGATCTTACCCTCAAGAAGCTTGTGTTAGAGTTGTTGTTTTAAGCAGTCAGTCTGGTGTCATGAGAATCATTATTATCCTCTGATAGTGTTGCCTTGTGACTACTGAATGACATGTATGCAATGACTGCCCAGGCATACAAATATATTTTGTGCTTCTGAAAAAAAAAGAACAAAATGAGGTTAGGAATACTCACTGTGACTCTGTGACTCATACCCCAAGGATTCCACATGCACTCCTACCACATTTCTCAGACTATTGATATGTTCTGTTCTATACAGTATTCACATTTGGCCTTTTAGTACCTGAATAAATGATTGTGAAACTTAGACACTGAATTTCAAATTAAAATTAATTTTGATTAATTTATAGTTTAAAGACAATACTTGATCCAGTTATTTAAAAATGTAATGTATATTTGGAAAAACTTGGGTATGTGAATCTACTTTGTCAGTTATAAAGTTTATGAGATATAAATATAGATGAAATATTTCCAATGAATATTTAGTTTCTAAATTGGGTCAGCTGCAAGCATGAAATATTTACCAGATTTCAGGGATTTGTTGTGAAAAAGGAATGTAAATTGTCTACTTAATAAATTTTGGGGGAGTACCGAGGATTGAACTCGGGGGCACTTGACTTTTGGGCCACATCCCCCGCCCTATTATGTATTTTACTTAGAGACAGGGTCTCACTGAGTTGTTTAGCATCTTGCTTTTGCTGAGGCTGGCTTTGACCCTGCAATCCTCCTGCTTCAGCCTCCCGAGCTGCTGGGATCACAGGCGTGTGACACCACACCTGGATAATTTTTATACAGATTACATGTTGAAATAGTATTTTTGGATTTCTTAAAATGCAATATTAAAGTAAATTTCCTTGTTTCCTTATAACTTTTGAAAATGTGGCTGGTATATATTTTAAATTAATTCTATGACTTACATTGCATTTCTAATGGACAGTACTACTCTAGAATAACATTATTTTCTCTACTGTATTTTATGTATCTTTCCCCCCAAATTTATTGAGGTGTAATTGACAAAAACTGTACATGTTTATTGTATACACTATAATGTTATGATATACATACACAGTATGAAATAATTACCACAATCAAGCTGATTAACATATCCATCACCTTACATAGTTATCTTTTTTTCTTGTGAGAACACTTAAGATCTCTCTGGAAATATTCATTTACACATTATTTGTAACTATAGTCACTATAGTGTACAACAGAGCTCCAGAATATTTTTTTTTTGAGATTGGTGTATTTAACTTAGCATGATAGTCTCCAGTTCCATCCATTTATCAGCAAATGCCATAATTTCATTCTTCTTTAAGACTGAGAAATATTCCATTGTATATACATATGTACAATTGTATATATATATGAATGTATATTATCCATTCATCTGTTGAAGGGCACCCAACCTGGTTCCACAACTTAGCTATTCTGAATTGAGCTACTATTAACATTGATGGGGCTGAATCACTGTAGTATGGTGATTTTAGACCCTTAGGGTATATACTGAGGAATGGAAAAATTGGGTCAAATGGTGGTTCCATTCCAAGTTTTCTGAAGAATCTTCATACTGCTCTCCAGAGTGGTTGTGCAAATTTTCATTCCCACCAGCAATGTATGAGTGAACATTTTTCCCCAAATCCTCCAACATTTATTGTTACTTGTATTCCTTTTTTTTAATTTACTTATTGATTCATTGAACACAAATGGAGTACAGCTATTGTTTCTCTGGTTGTACACAAAGTAGAGTCACACCATCTGTGCGTTCATACATGTACACAGGGCAATGGTATCTGTCACACATTCTGTTATTATTCTTACCCCCCCACCCCGACCCCACCCCTCCCATCCCTCTATGCTATCTATCCTTCCTCCATTCTTGCCACCCTTCCCCCCCCGCATTATGCATCATCATTCATTTATCAGAGAGATCATTCGGCCTTTGGATTTTTGGAATTGGCTGATCTCACTTAGCATAACAGTCTCCAACATCATCCATTTACCTACAAATGCCATAATTTTATTCTTCTTTATGGCTGAATAATATTCCATTCTGTATATATACCACAGTTTCTTTATCCAGTCATCTATTGAAGGGCATCTAGGTTGATTCCACAATCTAGCTATTGTGAATTGAGCAGCTATGAACATTGATGTGGCTGCATCACTGTAGTAATCTGATTTTAAGTCCTTTGGGTATAGGCCAAGGAGTGGGATAGCGGGGTCAAATGGTGGATCCATTCCAAGTTTTCTAAGGAATCTCCACACTGCTTTCCAGAGTGGCTGCACCAACTTGCACTCCCACCAGCAATGTATGAGTGTACCCTTTTCCCCACATCCTCGAGTGCCTGCCTCCAGAACATTTTTATCTGCTGTACCTTAAAATTTCTACCCTTTTGCCAGTATCTCCTTATTCCCCCTGCCCCAGTCCCTCACAACCACAATTCTTCTCTATGCTTTCTTGAGTTCAACTTTTTTTAGAGTCCACATTTAAGTGAGAACATGTGGTTTTTGTCTTTCTGTGTTTGGCTTATTTCACTTAGTTTCTTTACAAGTTGTTGCAAATGATGGGATTTCATGTTTTCTTAGACCTGATATTATTATTATATATAATAATATTCCTATGTGTGTATGTCACATTTTCTTTATCCATTTGTTCACTGATAGACACTTAAGTTGATTCTGTATCTTGGCTGTTGTGAATAGTGCTGCAAGAACATGGGAGTTGATTTGGAGTAAAATTCCCCAATTGCTATCTCAACTTCATCCACCATAACTCCTAAGGGTAATAACTTCTAGTGAGTTGTTATCTTACCAAGCTTCTCATTGCTGACATCGAACAAATAGCAAAGACATGAAGCAACATCTGGGGTGTTCTCATACAGTCCCCTTTCCAAAAAAAAAAAAATGCACCCTCTCCATTTTGGTCAGGCTCACTTATAAATCCAATGCACTCAAATCATGCTCTTCCAGGCTTATTTGAGTAACAAAGCCATCCAATAAAATAACTCATACTAATATGATTTTGGTTTAATGTGTTGTTCCTTTTCAGGATGTTTGCATTTTAAAATTTGTAGCTTACAGAGAACAACAGTTAAGTCAATGTATGAACCTAAGGGTGGTATTTGGAATGCTGTGACCTCTAAACTTGATGTTGTTTTCTAATTATAAACAAAACAATCAAAACAATTTCAGTGCTTCCTCAATAGACTCTCCTCCTGTATCCAACTCTGCTCCATGAGTAAGTAGCTATTGATAGAAAAAATATTCTCTGCTTTAGATAAATTTGGTTCATACTGGTAAGTAGTATAGTTAGGGCTAAACAGAGATAAGATATAAAGCAAACTAATGTGCTTTTAATTTCTTTCTTTGTTCTGGAAATGACAATGATGAGCAGTTTCTTTCAAAAGACTGCCAGCTACTCTAGGGTTGGCTGCCTGCAACTAAAAATACTTAGTAAATGTTTAGTCAATTCATTTGACTTTATTTTATTATGAACTCATTTAAAAAATATGTCCAGTCTAAGTAGAGCAATTTGATAGCATGAAGAATCCAGGCGAAACTAATTGTCCATTCTTTAGTTTTTCCAAAGGAACTTGCAGCTGTAAGAACAGGTAGTCTGTTATAATTGTATAACCTACAACACAGACTCTTCATATTTTATCAGGGAATATTCAGTATGTGATCATAAATATAACAAAATGGATAGTGTTTCTCCCAAAGGAAGGATAAACATGTCATTCAATTATGTTTGTGAATGTCTCTTAGTTCCTTAAAATTCTCTTTTTTGATAACAGACTGAGCTATTGCATTTTTCCCTGAAAGTTGACACAAAATAATAGTTTAGTTTTCTCTTCCTTGGAAGAAAATGGAGGGACCACTTTGAACTGGAAAGAGAAGAGCTGCCATAGGACTTCGTAGATATATTGTACCTATCAAGAATATGAGAATATGATTTTGGAGTATCCCCCAGAGTGTTTATTTTACCATCCCATTTCCAATGGAGAACTTAAGACATAATAGGGTTAAGCAGTTTCCAAGTGTTCCACAGTAAATTGGCAGTTGAACTGGGATTAGAATCTAGGTCTTCAAACCTTGGGGACTTCTCCATTAGCTCAGATCATGTACGGCTCAGCAGTTTCTTTCACAAGATCCTCCTGACATGACACATGCCATCAGTCTTATTTTATAACAGATGTTTTGAGGGTGGAGCAGATGGTCTCTTCCCTTCACCCTCCCTGCCCTTGACTCCAGAGAGTCAGATCATGTCAGAGATGGCAATCACAGCCCTCTTTCCCCAGGGGTCTACCTCCCCTTCTGCTCTTCCTTCTCATGTGCTCATCTTTTCCATACTCAAGAATATACTGTTCTAAAAGTTTCCTTTCTTTAGGAGGCTATGTACATTCCCCTAATGCCTTTTCCATCACTTGTGTACTTACTGTCCTGTCTCTTTTTGGATTTTTCTAGAAGACAGCATTGTCTATTAGGTGGGATGAACATTGGCGTCTAAGACA
Source organism: Glaucomys volans (assembly GCA_020662805.1). NCBI lineage: Eukaryota > Metazoa > Chordata > Mammalia > Rodentia > Sciuridae > Glaucomys > Glaucomys volans. The sequence goes on along the minus strand of JAJEJO010000956.1, from coordinate 1,047,835 downwards.
CTGACCTCTACCTGACATTATGGTTCTTGATGTAAGGGATGACCTGTGACAAGTTGCTTTCTACCTTTGTGTCATGTACATTTGAGAATAACTTTGGTCCCCTGGAGGAACCCTCTGGATAGCATTTAAGGAGTCACTATCCTAATTTAATAGTAAATTTAGAGACAAGAAAATAAGGCCACACCCACAAGTTCTTGATGCTCCATCGACTATGTCAGCTTGTCAGCTGTAATTAACATATGGCTTCCTGTCTGCATTATCACTTTTATTCTTGAATAATATTCTTTCTACATTTTGCTTCCTGAATGCATTAAAATGATCTGACATTTATTTTCTTTTTAACTAAACAGTGAGCTTCAGTTTATGTCCTGGGGTAATCCAGTGTGAGATGCAAATATGTGGGTTTGCAGTATGCATATGTGCCTGTGTGCATGCTGAATGTGTTCATCCTTTTCTACCCATTTGAGGAGGCTGTGATTAATAGTAGAATCATTACTCTGAAGTCATAAACACTTTTAATTTCTAAACTTTGACCTGCATATATACTTAGGACATTGCTGCTGCTGTGTAGAAATGTCTGAAGAAGCAAGTTTTGTTGGAAAATCATAAAAGCTCAAGAGGAAAGAAATTTTGTTTCTGGTGAACCATTGCCTCCAGTAAGATACACTTACCCACTGACCCTTCCCCTTGCCTCAAAGTAGGCACTCCTGAGTGGTTTGAGCAGCTCAGTTCATGTGAACTTGTTCCATTATGGGAAATCCCCTAAGGGAAACTAATCAACTTTTCTTTCAATACCATAGACAAGCTACTTTATTTACATATTAATGCTAGAAATGGATGAAAAATGATGGTCATTTGCTTCTAACTATAGTCAGTCATTCAGTTTTTTTTTAAAAAATGTTATATTATTACTAATAAAACCCATTCATTTTTTTAAAAAAATATTTTTTAGTTGTTGATGGACCTTTATTTTATTCTTTTATTTATATGTGGTGCTGAGAATTTAATCCAGTGTCTCACACATGCTAGGCAAGCACTCTACCACTGAGCCACAACCCCAGCCCCAGCACCCTCATTATTAATCCCAATGTACTTTCCTATGTTGAGATGAGTGCATATGATCAGAATGCTTATGTTGATTTATAAACAGAAAGACTCTCATTTTCCTGGTGTGTCTATCAGGAAGCCCTCCTGTGCCCCTTTGTCTTAACATATTGCAACACTTTTATTTGCAACCAGTAATAAGCCCCATTTCTATTCTCTTCAGTCCTAAATTGGGTTTCAGTTGGATTTCGCTGTATGCTTATCTCTGTTTGAAGAAGTTCAGAATGCTTATGGAGAATTCCGATTCTCCTTGGATATAACTTTGAATTTGAACCCTAGAGAATCCTAGGAATTTTCCAATTATTTATCACAGTGTTAACATGTTTTATGATCTCCCTGGGCTCTTCTCTGCTCACACTAGCACTGGTTAGAATATTGGATTAAGTGACCCCTCATTAAGCGTATACCATTGCCCTTGGGTTTTTAATTTGGCCACTAGCCAATATCTGCTCTTTTCTACTTTTTGCAACCAAAGTCTCTCTGCTTTGGGTCAAAAGCTGATTCTGAGACTATTCCAAGTTAGAAATGCCCTTTTAAAATAATTGAAGGGATCAATTGATTTTAAACATTTCATCTTATTTAATCATTTTTTAATATTGGTATATTAGCAGTGAAATCTGGTTTGAACATTGTCCCTTCTAAATGTATAGCCGCCTTGAAATATATTGATTTATGATCCTAGAAGTAGAAATTCCATGGGGGTCATTGAATCTAGCTTCTACTTTTAGGCCTCTGGGTTCTCCATGATAGATATTTTCCTTAGCAGGGTTGCAAAATTCTATATTTGGTACCATATTCCAGTGTCTGGATGGTTGTTCAGTGGAGACTCATAAGATCTTGTGTAGCACTTAAAATAACATAAAATTCTTGCTCTCCTAATTTGTTTGAGTTGACAAAAGCCAGCCAATGTTCTACTGACAGAGCTTTAGATGTAAGGGCTGTGACATCTATCACCAGAGTTGATTCATCTGCTCTAGCTAACTGGAAAGCTGTCCCCTTCCTCACTCCTCTGGGCTCATCTAAAGAGGGCAACCTTCCCAGATACTTAAAATATTACAGTAATTGGTAGCAATGCCAAGCAAGCATCAGCCTGTGAGCTTGTGTTCACAAGAGTCTTATTCTACTACACCAGAATATGCAAGGATTTGAGTTCTCATAAGAACCAGAAGGGCCGAATAATGATGCTGTCCTGCCTGTATTGATTCCTATGGAATGCATTTTCTGTCAAGCTTTCTAATGATGCTCCAGGGAATTCCTATTCCATTAGTCTTTTGGCAACTTCCTATGTATTTACTGACTGAGAACATGCCTCAAGGCCCACACAGAGAGGGGGAAAAATTGGTTTTCATGGGCCAGGATGCTTGTTTGGCATTTAGTACCCTGGAAGATTTTCATTCTGATTCTTTGTTAGTCTCCATGACCTTCAACATTCTGTGTTCAGTCACAGAGAAAACTTGAGTGAGACTTGCACATTATTTTATTTCCTCCAAATTCTTTCACATTGCTAAGGATGTGGAGTAAATAAAGAGGAAGCTGTCCCAAACTTGGCCTTGGATCATAGGGTCTCCACATACTTCTTAAGTATCTTCCCTCCTTGCTTCTTGTATCATGGGCATCAAGGTCTTCCCAATGTGGACCTTCACATCATTTTGTTTCCCTCTTTAAAGCTTTATCCTTCCTTACTATTCAGCAGTCACCTTAATTGCTCACCTAGATCCATGGCCTAACTTAAGTGTCATCTCCCCAGGGCTGTCTTTCTTGACTCTAGAAATTATGGTCCAAACTTTCTGAACTACAGATCTCCTTGGTAGTAATGGTCAGAGGCAGATGCTGGGTTGGGTTAAGGGACCTGCTCTTCTATAGCTTGTGATACACACACACACATGCATGTATATATTATATGTCAGTATACACGAATGTGTGCAAATATACATATATGTATATACACATATATGCATATATACACATATATATTCTCCTTGAATATAGGTATGCACTGTGACTTGCATCTAACCAATAAAATATAGTAAAGCTGACAGGCTGTTTATGATTATGTATACATGGTTGCATAATCAAGCATCACTCGAGACTCTATTTCTGTTTTTGGCTTTGAAGAATCAAGCTGTGAAGAATCCTAAGGCCAGGTACAAGAAAATGAATTCTTTCATTAACCTGAGGAACTTTGGAAGTAGATTCTCCCTCAGTCGAGCTTTCAGATGAGATCCCAGCAATGGTCAGCACCTGGATTGTAACTTTCTGAGAGACCCTGTGCAAAAGGCCCAGGTAAGCTGTGCTCAGACTCCAGGAAACTGAGACAATGAGTGAGTGTGTTCATAAATATCTAAATTTGTGGTCATCTTTTACAATTCGTAGGAATCTGACACTGCTGTTGAATAATTATTTATGAAATCACAATAATTATTTAAGAAATCAAATATTTATCTCCTTTTCAGAAACCATGTCCCCCTCTCTTATTGCTGTATTTTCAATGCATATTACCATGGTAGACGGGAGCTGATACCAAATAAATATTGGTTGAATGAGTAAGTCTATGAATAAACAAACCAATGAATTGGCATGATAAACTTAATTCTGGTTAGCATAGCTGCAGAGACATAGAAAATTTGGGCATATTCAATCCCAGTCCTTCTTAAAGTCACAAGAATGAAGGTGAGAAGTGTGAAATTCATGACCTGTAAGGAACCCTCAATAGAGTTGCAAATGTTTGGATGGAGAAGAGCAGATATCACAAGGGAAGTCATGGCTGTTGCTCAGGAATATAAAGACATGTTTCATGGAATCAAAGCTGTGCCCATGCACTCTGTATAACCCCAGGTGCTAGTCCAACTTAGATGCCAACGGATGGGTATTATTACAAGACAGATTTTGCTTGGTCTAAGAGAAGTATGTGTGGTGGTGGCAGTGGGGTCACCAATTAAAGCTGTTTTTATTCCATCAGGTAGTATTGAGTTTCATGTCACTTGAGGTGCTTAATCAAAGAATCACAACCACTTGTTAAGGATGTTGTAAAGGGGGCCAATTCATTTAAAAGACTTACTGTCCATGTGGGAAAGAGGACATAGAAAGAAGATAACTATTAATGGGAGACCATGCTAAATGTCAAATGATACATATAACATGAATCAAATCTGTAATCCTTTAGAGGGATGTAGTGGCCCCAAAGACAAAACAATTAATGAGGAATTTTTGGAAGAGACTGCACTTGAAAGAAGAGTAAGCCTTGGATAAGTGAATTCAATGGGTGTGGGGTATTTCATGCAGGCATAACAGTACAGGCCAAAGGGCAAAGGCAGGTACACTGCCATTCACAAATTACTAGTTCCACTTAGCTATCTACTGTTTAACATCATTGCAGGCTGTATTCTCTGTACTTTTGAAGACTTTCTGCAGAGAGACGCCCTGGTGCCTCCTTGTCTTAACTATTCAGATATTCTAGCTTCTCTCTGAGCCTTGAAGTACATAGACAACTAGATCCTATGGGGTAGATAGACTTTTTTTTTCAATCATGAATAAGATTATGTCAAAGTACTTCAGCTGAAAACACAGAGTCATTAGTCAAGTGCTTTCCCAGCCTCAGCAGCAAATGAATGTGAAATTTAAATTTGAACACATTTCTTGCTTCTTGATTTTTAAATTTCTGCTGCAAAATGATAATGCTTTTTGGTTTCTCATTGAAACATCAGGGTGCCGGGTATTAACTAAAGAGAAATAGCAGTAACTGGCATACTCTGTTTACTCTATTACTGAAGATGTCACCAACAAAAATAAATTCTAGACATTGATTCATATCCACTATGGTGGGCTCTTTGGAGAGCTAGGATGCCAGAGAGGGAATTAATGAAGGCTGATGATGAAGTATTGCCTTTTCAAATGGAAAAAGAGCTCCTCCTATTTCAGAATAATTTCTGTCCTTTAAACATTGGGTAAGTTACTGATTTATGGAGTGGCTTTTGACAACGCTGAGACCTGAAATTCTCTTCACAGCATGGTTACCAGCAGCCTGAACTTTTTCCCTACCCTACTTCTAGGAACTTTGACCCCAGGGGACCATCCTCATACTTCTTCAAAAAGAAACACATATTTCATTCTATGCTGCCAGAACATTTTAAAGCTAAATAGTGAAATTTAAGATCACCTCCCTGGGAAAATATCCATTTGAATTATAGCCAAATCTTTCTTAATATATAGTGTTTATTATGGATTTGAAATTTAGAGCTATCCTTTTTTGGGGGGGGGGTGTAGGCTGAAGGAGGCTCTATCTGGGACCCCAAATGAATAGTCTTTGTTTAAATCTTTTTTCATGTTAACTTCTTTTGGCTTTCTCACCAATCTAGTTGACTTCATAATGTAGTTTTTACTAATTTTTAAATATGTCTCCCCTAAATTCAGGAAGTTTCCAAAAACTATCTTAACTTAGATATGGCAGACTGCTTTGATGTACCCAGAGCTACTTTCAACACAATGGGCTTAAAACCTATTGAATGAAAAACAATTACCAATTGAAGGTCAGTTCACAAACCTAGGGATATTGCTGCTAATGGCAAATGGGCAGTCAGTATGCACTCTCAAAAGAAAGAGTTAAATGTAAGTAGACCAGTATTAAGAAGGCAAAGATGTAACATATTGTTTGGGTTTAGCAGAATAAGTTTAATTTGGCAACATGTAGATTGGCAAATAGTTGTCCCCCAATTAAGTGAAGCATGTTTCTTCAATAGTTAAACACCATTCTTCAGTAAAAAAATCACTATTTTGTCCCCACACATAGCACAGTACTCAGGACATTGTAGTGGCTAAGTGAATATACAAATAAATAGTGAATTAATCACTCTTCTAATTAATTTATAGCACTGGATGTGACTTTATCTTCAGCCTTGAGAGTACTTAAGGTCAAAATGATTCCTTTTACAGAAAGTAGGTGACTAAAATTAATGATCATTGAATCCATAGCTAAGTGATGGCACATAATGGGTGCTAAAAATATTTTCTTTATTTGTGTACTGGGGAATGAACCCAGAGGTACTTTACCACTGAGCCATATGCCCAGTCTGTTTTATTTTTTATTTTGAGGTAGGGTCTCCGTAAGTTATTGAGGGTCTTGCTAAGTTGCTTAGGACCTTGCTAAGTTTCTGAGGCTGGCCTTGAACTTGCAATTATCCTGCCTCGGCCTCCTGAGCTGCTGGGATTACAGGCCAGCACTACCACACCTGGCCTAAATGCAGCTTTTTTTTTTCATTATGCCAATGCATATTCATTAAATTTATTCAAGATAGAGCTCAGCTAGAAGCTCAAAGAAATCACAAAGTATGTTTTATTTTAATCACTCAGCTACCTGTCTTAAAATATTTTTTATTTGTTATAATTAGTTATACATTTTAATGAAGATCTTAATGTTGTTCTTCAACTTTCAGGATAACCCTCTTCTCTTTTATGAGATATTCACTTGAATCTTTGTGGAAATACCAAGTGATCTTATACCCAAAGGGAGAAAGTCTTATAATGCATTAGGTAAAGAAGATATTATGAATTGGATTGACACTCCAACTTCAATATTAAAACTAGAGACACATACAAATTTTATGGAATTAAAGTTTGGTGGGGTCAGGGTGCAAAGGAATTAAAAATAGTGTGATGGCCAAAAGAAAACAAGTAAATGGTAAAATGCTATCTTTGTCAGAAAATATTGGTATTATAGAAAACATGTTATAAATAAGCACCTGGGCCTTCAAGTTATTTCTTACATACATATCTGTGCCCTGATGAAATGACAATGGCAAATTTCACTCATGGAAGATTTGAACTTCCATTTGCATCATGTCAGGAGCTTCATAACAGGAAATTAATTACAAAATGTATATGTCAATTGTTAGATGATGTGCAGAAAATAAAAGTTCTTAGTTAAATGGAAATAAAGCAGGAAGGATAGTCTTATAGTAACCATTCTGAAATGCAATGACCACCTTCAAGCCTCTCATGTTTCTCACTGAAAAACAGCAAATAATGTTGACCTACAACAAGTTTTCTCAGAGTTTGACTCTACATTGGAATTATATGAGAACATGTTAAAGTGGAGATCCCTTCAGAGAAATGCAAATCAAAACCACAGTGAGATACCACTTCACATATTAAGATATGTACATATTCCATATATATATATATATATATATATATATATATATATATATATATATCTCACATTTTCTGTATTCATTCATCTGTTGGAGGGCACCTGGGTTGGTTCCACAATTTAGTTTTTGTGAGTTAAGCTGCTATAAACATTGATGTGTTACATCACTGTAGTATGCTGATTTTAAGTCTTTGGGTATAAACCGAGGAATGGGATAGCTAGGTCAAATGGTGGGTCCATTCCAAGTTTTCTTATGAATCTCCATAATGTTTTCCATAATGGTTTCACCAATTTGTATTCCCATCAGCAATGTATGGGTGTACCTTTCCCCCCACATCCTTGCCAACACCTATTGTTGCTTGTATTCTTGATAATTGCCATTCTGATAGGAGTGAGATGAAATCTTAGATAGTTTTGGTTTGCATTTCTGTAATTGCTAGAGATGTTGAACATTTTTTCATATATTTGTTGATCGATTGTATTTCTTCTTGTGTGAAGTGTCTGTTATTCAGCTTTAAAGAAGAATGAAATTATGGCATTTGCTGGTAAATGGATGAAGTTAGAGAATATCATGCTAAGTAAAATAAGCCAAACCCAAAAAACCAAAGGCTGAATGTTTTCTCTGATATGTAGATGCTAATTCACAATACAGGTGAGGCTAGAGAAGAATAGAGTTACTTTATATTAGGAAGAGGGGAGTGGAGGGAGGGGAAGGGGTATGGGGGTGGGAATGATACTAGAGTAAAAGAGACATTATTACCTCATGTACATATATGACCTTATGACTGATGTGATCCTACAACATGTACAATCAGAAAAATGAGAAATTACACTCCATTTATGAATTACCAAAATGCATAAATGCATTCTACAGTCATGTGTAACTAATTAGAACAAATGAAAAATTAATAAACATATGTATATATTAAACAACAGAAAATGGCAAGTGTTGTCACGGATATGGAGAAATTGAAATCCTTATGCACTGCTGGGGTTATAAAATGGTGCAGTCACTGCAGAAAGCAGTATGGTAGTATGGTGAATCCTCAAAAAATTAAAAAAATAGAACTACTATATAATCAAGCAATCCCAATACCAGGTATATGTCCAAAGGCAATGAATCAATGTGATGAAGAGCCATCTGCATGTTTAGTGCACCGCTTTTTAGAAACTCAAGAGGTAGAGACAACCCAGTGTCCATCCATAAATAAGGAGGTAAACAAAATGTAGTATATCCATTCATGGAATTTTATCCAGCCTTAAAAAGGAAGGAATTTGACACACACTGCAAGATAGGTGGACTTTGAAGACATCATGTCAAGTGAAATAAACCAGTCACAAAAATATAAAGTTATATGATTACATTAATTCTACTTTTATCAAGTTACCCAGAGTGGTCAAATTCATAGAAACATAAAGTAAATTTTTTTTTTTTACCAGAGGTTGGGTGAGGTAGAAGTGAGGAGTTGTTCAGTGTATGGAGATTTCTGGAGATCTAGTGCACAGTAATGTGAATATACTGAACACTACTGAAATGTACACTTAAAAATTGTGAGATAGCACATTTTATGTTACATGTTTATTTTCAGTATTAGGGATGGAACCCAGAGGGGATCTACCACTGAGCTATACCCCCAGCCCTTTTGTTACAATTTTGTGACAGGATCTCCTTAAATTGCCCAGCTTACCCTGAAGTTTGCAAACCTCTTGGGTTGCGGGGGTTACAGGCGTATGCCCCCACACTTGGCTGTTATGTATTTTTTAAAACCACAATTAAAAAGCATTCCAGTCATGTATAATTAATTAGCACAAATAAAAATATTAAAAATATTTTTAAAATGGAAATCCTGGAACTGTACTGAAAGTATACTAAATCAAATCTAAATCTCCTTTGCAGTAAGGAGACTAGGAATGTGGATTTTCACATGCTCCCTGGGGATTTTCAAGGACACAGAAAAGTCTGAGAAGAGCTAAGCCTGGCACTTAGAATTCACTGTGTGTGTGTGTGTGTGTGTGTGTGTGTGTGTGTGTTTCATTTAAACTTACAACAGCTCTGGAAGTGGCCATTACTGTAATCACTGTTTTGTCAATAAGTGCTAGAGCCAGGGTTCAATCTAGGTCCAACTGGCATAACACCCATTTCTTTCCATATGTTTCAACTTTCTTATCCCTGTATGTGAAAGTTAGCCTTAACCTGCCTTTATGTATCCGACAAAATGTGAAATGTCTCAAAACAGCATTTATCTGATATCTTGTGGTTATTTCCATTAGCAGTTTTAGAGGGTGCTCATTCTTATTTAGTGCTATCTGATTTGTCATCCACTCTGATGCCTAGGTGTATTTCGTCTGCTTTAATCAATGCTCACTATTTTTAGTTGCCCAATGTATAAACTTTCTGTTTTCCCTATGTAGATTCATCTGAGGTTTTCTGTACTTTTTCTCAAATTTTAGGATATAATATTAAATTTTGATAAGTCTCACAAGTAGATTATTGAATTAATTAATTTAGATCTTATGCTTATTAATCCTTAAAGGCTCCTGTGTAAAATTGTACCAAATTCTCTACCACATAATGTCCAAACTTCTTACTTCATGTGTGGGGCGTCTGTAAGCTGTTCTTCAGATACATTTCTAGTCTTTTTTCCCTCCACATGCCTGACGTTGCATATAACAGACTTGGCATATTTGTCAGTTTTATGAATATGCATTGGACTTTTCTACTTTCCTGCTTTTGTTCCTGATATTCCCAGTGTGTAGAATACCTCTTCTAACCATTTTTGAACCCACCATTAGAAATTTGGCCGAATTCCATATTCTGCTTGACTTTCTCTATACATGTCCTCATTCTAAAGTGGTCAGTCACTTTAGCATTCCATGTATGCTTCTTGCAGTGATTTGTTCTATTCGTAGAATCCAATTTATTGACTGCCTTATATTACCACAATTTGTGTGGGCATCCAGTTTTGTCTGTTAAATTATAAGGACTCTAAGGCACAGACCCTGAACTTATAGTACTTAGTTTAACAGCATTATTTTTGAACCTAATATGTGTTACCTGTTCTAGGCATGGGGGCCATAGAGGTAAAAGCCACTTCCTGCCCTCACGGGGCTCATGGCATAGAAGAGGAAACATAGGAGTCGACAGTTTTATAGCTTTTACAAGCATATCCACTTGCATATACCCTTAGAAATGCCTGATTGTGTGTATGACTTACATTTGAGTGATCACAAGATAACTTCTGCAATAATTGATTAAACCTTTCTATCATATCAAAAACTATTAGCCAGTAATGACAAGACTTCTCAGCTAAAATCAGATATAAATGGAAGTTCACATAACTGGCCTAGAATAGTTTAATTCATGTTTCTAAACTTAGATGGGACCCACTAATTTCTTCTCAATAGTCAATAAACCTTTTGCAATAAGACTACGTATATGAAAGTGACTGAGTAATTGTTTCTAATACACCGATAGATGGTTGTGGATTTGTGTTGACTTATTTAGTAGGGTTTTCTTTGTAACCTATGATTATACTCATTTGCAATTATGAAAAAATCAATGCTATTGGATTGCCTTTGGATGTGGGACAGGGGACTAAGGAATAAAGAAAGGAATACATAAAAATACTTCATGATAAAGAATTACAAAAAGAAAATACAGGTTGATAAGTTTTCCAATAAAATTAAAATATCCTTGCATTCACTTGATATTCTGTAGCATTTATAGCAGAATTTAATGAAGTATTTCTTAGGCCCATGAAAGTAGTCCTCATGGATTATATAATAAAGATATGAGACCTGCCAGTTGAGGACTATCAGTGTATTCTGAGATGGAAAGTTTATTGTAAACTAAAAATAACAAGCATGGAGTGTTTGCATGCCCTTGTTATTGAAAAAGACAATAGGTAGTATGCTGGGGTGTTATCCTGATTTTTCTTAGGAAAAGCAAGATTGCCATTTGGGCTCCTGGCCCTCTAGAGGAGATAGTTATCTCCATTACTGTGCATTTGTTTAGTGCTTCATTGCTGTCAAAGACCACTCTTTGTTCCCCAGTTGGATATGTCAGAGGTATTACTGAGATGTTTTAAATCACAATTCATTGGTTTCTGTCCATTTTTTTGGCTCACGATTAGTGTTAAAGGTGGAATTACAAACACTGGTTAGGTGTAAGATTACAAACAATATCTTTAATTAACAGAGCACTTTGGAAAACAAACACTTTGGACACAAAAAAAGCTGTATTTAATGGTACTCTTCAGTTTGCTGAAGCTCTTAGAGATTTTCAGAGGGAAACTGGTTATTTTTTCAGGTTTCATTTTTGTTGATTAACATTTGACCATTAATATTTTTGTTTTAATACAATATATGAAGTCCAAGAAGAATGATGAATAAACATGTTTACTATGTTTCTTAATATACACATAAGTATGCACAAATATTTATATGCACTTACATATATGTACATATGTACAGCTGTTTGCTTTGACCCTAGCCCTTCAAATTCAGTTAGCCCACCTGCATGCCCCATATCCTAAAACTAGAAAAGATTAAAATATTCTAGATTTTCCAGTGATCACCTAGGCTATCTCCCTGCTTATTCCCCATTTGATCTTGATCTTGGCTCTTCTCTCCCTCATTCTATACCCTGCCTCCATATCTATCTTTGGCTACTTATGTTTTTTTGTTTGTTTTGTCTTTTTTTTTTTTTGTACCAGGGATTGAACCCACGGGTGCTTAACTACTAAACTATATCCCTAGCCTTTTTATTATTTATTTCGAGATACAGTCTCTCTACATTGCTTAAGGCCTTGCTAAGTGGCTGAGGCTGACTTTGAACTTGAGATCCTCCTGCCTCAGTCTCCTGAATTGCTGAGATTACAGGTGTGTGCCACTGCATCTGGCTCCACCTTTGTTTTTTAATTTTTAATTTTTTGTATTTGTTCTTAGATACACATGACAGTAGAGAGTACTTTGACATATTATACATACATGGAGTATATATTATTCTAATTAGGATCCCATTCCACCTTTGATTTTGACATTATTTCTTCTACAGTCTTCTTCCCTCGCCCCCCGTACATTATTAGGCACTATATTCTAGGTTGTGTGACTTCTTTTGGTTCTGGTGCTTTTGTTGATATATTTATATCAACATAAATATATGTATCTTGTGCATGTACATGTGCATGTGTGTGTGTGTGCGCGCGCGCGTGTGTGTGTGTGTGTGTGTTTACATTCCCTGCTCTAGCCTTACTGTTTGATCATAATCTGGGCATAAACATACACTGGTTTTCTGGTGTGAGAAAATAAGATGGATAAAGAGTTTAAGTAAGGAAAAATATGGCATTTCACTTACTGTGAATTTTGTATTTAATTGTCCAGAAAATATATATTGAGCTAAATGACAATCTACAGTGTTCTCCCCCTCACTCCAGTCCAAGTCATAATCTGCTTTTGTCTGAAATACTATAATACCTTTCACCTGATGTGCTCTATTACCTTTTACTTGAACTACTATAATATCTCTATGCTTTAGTCTTTATTCTCTATAATCCATGCATTTACAGCTATGGAATGATTTAATAACTATATATATCAGAAAATGTCATTTACTTGGGATACCACCTTTCACTGGAAAATTATATGAAAAATATTCTTGGCTCTGACCTGGGAGACTCTGTATGATCTGGACCCTCACTACCTTCTCTCTGTCTGATCTCACTCCTATCTTCTCTCTGCTTCCTCTGTTTCATTCTCATTGGCCTTCTTGCTGTTCTACAAAAATACCAAAATCTTTCCCATTTGAAGGTTTTGCAAGTGCTTGTTATTTCTGAAATATGTTTCCCTTTGATCCACAAACAACTGAGTCTTTTCTGTCATTCAGATTTCAGGTCAGATACCATTTCTTCAGCGAATTCTTGGATCTTCTAATTTTTGTGTTTCTTAATCACTCACTACTACATCATCTTGTTTTATTTTCATCATATATTCTTGTTCATTTACTTGTTTACTACCTGTCTTTCTACCATTAGTGTATAAATTCCTTAGGAGCAGGTATCTTGTCTGGCTTGTTAGTTTTTGAAATCCCAGCAACTGGAACAATTCCTGGCATTAAGTGGGATTCAATAAATATCTATTTATTTATCTTTTACCCTTCTAGTGATAGCTAGAGTAGAGAAGTGCTTAATATTCATTCATTACATTAACAGACTAAACATATTTATTCAATAAATATCACATTCTTCCTGTCAGATAAATGACATAATCTTTATATACATGAAAAAGCTAAGGTCTAAAGTGTAAAGTAACACACAAAGGAACAGGTGATGTTATTATTAGACTACAAGTATATGAGATGCTGTGTTAGTTTTCTTTTGCTGCACAATAATTATCATAAACTGTACAACTTAGAACAAGACTCATTTCTTATCTTACAGTTTGCATAGGTCAGATGTCCAGGCATGATTTTACTGTCTTCTCAGTGTCTAACAAGGTTGCAATCAAGGTGCTAGCATTCTCATTCTGGAGGCTGCCCAAAGGAAGGATCCACTTCCATGTTGTTTCAGATTATTGTCAGAATTCATTTTTATGCATAAATTAAAATCATTCTGACTATAGTATAGATGGAGAGTTAGTTACATTCTGCCATCATTTTAATTAATTCACTGTATGCATTCTTTCCCTTTCTTATAATGGATCACATTTTATTTTGTCATTACTGAGACATAATATTTGTACATCTTTATGGGCAACATTATGGTAATTTGGTTCATGTATATAATATATAATAATCAAGTGAGTGTGATATATAGTTCTATCTCTTCATATACTAATCATTTTATTTGTTGGGAATTCACTACTCTTTTAATTACTTTCAAATTTATCATATATTTCTTTGAACCAATAATTATTCTACTGTGCTGTAGAAAAAAAGAACTATTTTTCCTACTCTGTTTTGATGACTGTTGTATTTTGGACCAGGAATGAACCCCCAAAGTTCTTGTAATGAAGACTTCATTCCCAATGCACCAATGTTCAGAGGTAGGGATTTTAGGACATGATTTGATCACAAAGGCTCTACCCTCACCAATGGATTAATAATTTGATTAGACTACAGGGAAGTAATAGAAAGTGTAGGTAGATGGGCATGGTTGGAGGAAGCAGGCCAATGGGGCATGCATATGGGGACTGTATCTTGTCCCTGACCCCTCTCCCTCTCCTCTCTCCTTCCTAGCTGCCATGAGCTGATCTGCTTTCCTCTACCATGTTCTTCTACCATAATTTTCTGCCTTATCTCAGGCCCAAAGCAACAGAGCCAGTCAACCATGAACTGAAATCTCTTATACTGTGACCGAAAATGAATGTTTCCTCTTCTAAGTTGTTTTTCTCAGGTATTTGTTAGTGATGAAATGCTGACAAACACAGTGCCCCTTATTTAATTTATTCTCTCCTTCCTAGTCTTAAGTAACACCATTCAACCCTGAACTTTCACAAGATTGACTTTTTAGTTTCCATAAGTAAGTGAGAACATGTGGTATTTGTCTTCCAGTGTCTGGCTTATTTCACTTAACTTAATGACCTCCAGTTCTATTCATGTTGTTGCAAATGACAGGATTTAATTTGTTTTGGGGCTGAATAATACTCCATTGTGTATGTATACCACATTTTCTTCGTCCATTCATCTAATGATGAGCATCCAAGTTGATTCCATATTTTAGCTATTGTGAATAATGCTGTAATAAACATGGGAGTACAAATATGTCTTTGGTATAATTATTTCATTTTATTTGGTATATACATAGTAGTAAGATTGATGGATCATTTCGCATTTCTATTTTTAGTTTTTTGAGGAACCACCTTACTGTTTTTCATAATGACTGTACTAATTTACATTTCTCCAACAGTAGAGAAGCATTCCCTCTTTCTACACCCTCACCAACATTTTATATATCTTTTGTTTTTGTTAATAGCCCTACTAGCAGATGTGAGTCAATATCTTGGTGTGGTTTCTTTTTCTTTCTTTTTTTTTTTTTGGTACTGGGGATTGAACCCAGGGGCACTCCACCACTGAGCCACATCCCCAGCCCTATTTCATATTTTATTTAGAGACAGGGTCTCACTGAGTTGCTTAGGGCCTCGCTAAGTTGCTGAGGCTTGCTTTGAACTCCCGATCCTCCTGCCTCAGCGTCCCAAGTGCTGGGATTACAGGTGTGCGCCACCGTGCCTGGCTCTTGGTGTGGTATTGACTTACATTGCTCTGATAATTAGTTGGAGCATTTTTCATATATTTCTTGGTCATTTGTATGCTTTCTCTTTAGAAGTGTGTATTCAGATCTTTAAGCTGGCAGAATTTTCTGTGGTCATAGAATACAAGGGAGCATGCTTCTTCATTCTTCAAAGTGTGCAAAGAGAGAGAGAGAATTTCTTTTCTATGAGTCTCTGAATGACAGGAAGGTCTGTACCCTCTTTTAAAGGGCTCCAACACATCCCAAAGAATATTCCTTTTGATTAACTAAAAGTCAACTAATGTGACCTTAATTATATCTTCAAAATCCACTATCCTTTGCCGTATGATGTACCGTATGCATAGGACTAACATTCTTTCACCTTTGCCACATTCTATTGCTTAGAAATAGCTTCTGGATACGACCCATACCCAAGAGGAAGAGACTATATGGGGGTATGAGCCATTGCAGACCATCATAAAATTTTGCATGTCACATGGTACCAAAGATCTTGCTAGCTGTACTTTAACCTATTTTGGGTAGATGAGGATCAAGGTCCTTTAGTATTTAAAGAGACTGTTACTGCATAAATACAAAGGAGAAGGAATAGCTCCTAACTGAAGGAATGAATGGCTTGAGGAGCGATTACCTGAACTTTTGCTTGAAAATACATTTCAAAAAATCACAAGATCACCTCTCATGTTGGATCACAGTTTACTTTGCAACTCTTTGCTCCTCTTGACCATCTCATTTTGTCATTTGGAATGGAGATACTCTGTTTTAAAGGTAAACTCATGTTGTCAGTTATGTGCCTTACTGAAATGAAAAGATAGCCTTCTATAGGAAGTGAACAGATTTAACAAGGCAGCTGCATTAACCACATGCCTTTGAAATGCCTTTTTGAATTTTCTGCTTTAAAAAGTAGGAAAAAGGGAAAAATCATGTCTCAAGATTCCTCATGCATTCATTCATTCACTGTATTTCCACAGAACATCTATCAAGTACCATATACCAGCACAGAGGTCCAAAGATTCACAAAAGATGGTTCCTATCTCAGGGAATGTACAGTTAGGTGGAATTAAAAGATACATAAGTAGAGAAATAGAGAGAAGTGTGTGAGCTTGAGCGTCAGAGTAGAGGTGGAAAGCAACCACTTCTGCTGCCATATTGTGAAGATTTCCGGAGGAAAAGCCAGGTCATGAAAAATGCTGCAGGTATGTTTTGCAGACAAAATGGGTAGGAACAGAAAGAACTTTCTACATATTTTTTTAGCTATCAGATTGACCTCTATTTTATTTATTTATATGTGGTGCTGAGGATTGAACCCAATGCCTCACACATGCTAAGCAAGCATTCTCCCACTGAGCCACAAACACAGCCCAGAAAGGACATTCAAATAAAGGAGAATAGCATTTATAAAGGAGTGTAGACCTGAAGTAGCATGGTATTTGGGCAGTGAGAAGGATTCAAAGGGAAGAACACAGGGTGAATATGGGAGTCAGGGGAGCTGAGATGAACGAGTGAGATGGCATTTTGGTTACCGGGTGCAAACTGCATCAGAGAAGAAATTTCACACGGTGTGAGTGGCCCTGGAATTATGCTTCTGGGTGACCTCACTCAAACAAAATGGAGGATGATCAAATATAGTGTGACTGTCATATGCCTCTCTAAGTTGTATTTGCAAGTAACACAGTACAAGCCACACCAAAGAACCCCTGTTGAGGGTATATCATGTCTGGGACTTTCTCCCACAAAGCTAATCAGTGAAAAATCTCTGAAATTCCCAATGCTGATTTTGATTTTCATTTCAATTGAAATTAGGCATTCACTCAACCTAAATGACCAACATTGACAGTTTTACAAAATCAGAGTGTATGGGATTTTTAAAAGGAGTTTTTCTTCATTTCTTTTCCAATGAAGTCCAGAAAAGTTATCCTTTAAATTCATATTAAATGTCTTTCAGTGTGAATGTATTTGCCTTTTTGTTATTATGAAAAGTGTGAAATTGGTATAAGGGACTGATGAACAAGAGAGTCTCTTATATGTATTTGAAGTAACTGACACCTGGATGGTGTTTGAAATGTGGGTTTCAAATGATGCTAAACCCGTAGTCCAAGAGGCCAATTGCAGTGGTATATGTGACCACATTTATAGGGGTGGAGAAGATGACAGGGATGGGAGGATGAACTCAAAACACACAGCTCCAACATTTACAAGTAGTGTTTCACAAGGACTACTTTTATTTTAGTATTACTTAATAAACTTTGAAATCTTACAAGCAGGTGAGGATTTGAAACCAGCCAGATCTGGATTCAAAGTCAGACTCTACATCTTCCTAGTTGTTTATTTGTAGACTTAAGTGAGTTAATTAATTGCCTTCTATAAACTTCAGTATCCTCATTTCTAAAATAGGAATTAGTATATTTTCTTGAAGCTTTACTAAATAAATTATGGGAGATAGCCATGTATGAAATGTCTAACATGATATCAGGAGCAAAATATAGAGAATGGGTGTTGGAAACAACAGCATGTAGAGTGATAAGAGCACCAATTTTGGAGTTATTCCTTCATTAAATAAGGAATGATTGAATCAGGCATTCTCTAAGTGCTAGGCACTGGGCTAGGTATTAGATGCACAATGAATAAGATCACATGATCTCTCTTAGAGATTGAAGAACACAGCTTTGCCACTTGCCAGTTGTGTGAACTTGGAAAGTCATTTCATCTCTCTAAGGTTTGGTTAGTATATCTGTAAAGTGGGTATAATCCCACTTCCTTTCAATGTTCTTGTGAGGTTAAATGAAATAATATATGTTAATATCAGGCTTATAGCACATACACAACAAATTGTGGTGATAGACCATCATTGTGATCATTGTCATCATTGTCACTGGAATCCTGTTACTGCCATGAGACATTTAAAGGAGTTGGTCATGGAAAGTTGTCTGAGGCTGAAACTAAAGACTCCTGGATTGAGGTTCTGTGGAACCTTTTGATTTTTCTGATTTTTCAACATATTGAGTCACTCATTTACCTCAGCCCACTTGGGGGCAAGGTAAACATTAGCTTCAACATGATAAGACCATACAAATGTAGCCCTTGAAGAATCTTGATCCCAAATTTATTCCATCTTCCTTAATGTATAGGTGGGAAAGTTATGGCCACTTAGTGCCACTCAGTACAAGAACCCAGCTCTCTTGACTCCCAAGTTGAATACTTGTACCTTACCACTGCTGCCTTACAGAATAGAGGAGCAATGAGGCAGATGTACTGCGAACCATACAGGACACAAAACAAATGGTCCTTAATTATGTCTGAGAGTGGAGTGATGTCAAAAGAGGAATTTCCTTATAAGTGAATGGTTGTCACCAAAGTGGTGGTGGATCACAACTCTGGTTTGTAGATCTTGCTTTGCTGACATTAAAGCTAAGTTGCTTTTAGTTTTCTGAATAGTTACACCAGAGGGACGTTTGTTTCCATTGAAAAACTGCACAGAACACCTAACTGTGGTTTGTTACTAACTAATTTATATTTTTGTATATATTTTACTGTGAAATTTAATTTGGATTAATATCATGGAAAAACACATATTCTAGAGCCAGTGACATAGCTAGATTCAAATCCAAGTTTTCTTGCTCATTACTTATGATGGTGACTTAACCTCTCTGGGCCTCAGTTTCCTCACAAGTAAAATGAAGGTAATAATATTCTTTATGTTGTAGGAAGATTATGAGGATTAGTATAATTAATTTGTATAGGAGTTCAGAATATTGCCTGATGCCTAGGATGTACTCAAAAAAATTAACTCATTATTAGATTCATATATCTGCATAAAAGCTTATCAATCAGCAGCTGCTACCCTCTTAGATTTGATGAAAATATTGAAAGTCAAAGAGATATCTAAGATAATTGACTGTGGTGATAATGTTTTAATATCACTTTATACTTTGATGATATTTTAGGTTTCTGGTCTTTGAATATATCAGTAAATATTGGTGGTCTGTTCTATGTCAAGTACTGTTTCCTCCCAATGAAAGAGGCAGAATCAGTATAATTATTTCACCAGACAAAGGAGAATGCTTGTGTAAGAACAGGTTAGCAAATGTGCTACATGACACACTGCTTGTTAGTATTTCACCTCTCTTATCTGCTCCCCAAGGCTATTCCAGCTTTCACATGTCTTTGTGTCTAATGTAATAGGCCCAGCCAGAAGTATGTGGTAGGAGTACCAGGGATGCTTCTTGGAGGGTAATATTGGTGACAAAACAGGATGTTGATTAGAAAATGAAGGTGAGGAGGTGCCAAGAACTAGAGGAGGGTCAGAATTCCAAAGTCCAAAGTAGATAGGTGTTAGGAGCCCATTGGG
This sequence comes from Glaucomys volans, assembly GCA_020662805.1. NCBI lineage: Eukaryota > Metazoa > Chordata > Mammalia > Rodentia > Sciuridae > Glaucomys > Glaucomys volans. The sequence continues at coordinate 1,027,995 of JAJEJO010000956.1, read as the reverse complement.
GGAGCATAGCAAGGTGCAGCTAGATGGCCTGGCTGACTTGAGTGGCCTTCCTGTCTGTGCATACTAAGATAGCTTTCCTGGCCCTTGAACATTCCTCCCTAGCAATGAGGATGGATTTGCAGTGATATGGCCACATTTTCTCCTTGGCTTTTCTTATGACTAACAGTTCCATTTGCCAGATGGTTCTATGGTTGAGGGGACAGCGCATGACTTTGAGACATGATGGAGTGAAATTAACTGATATGTGCGATTTGGACTGATAACTTTCATATAAGGCTTTCAAAACTTTAGGTCATACAAACTATAAAATTAGACAAAGGTTATATATACAGATATAAATCAATTGGCTTAGGAGTAAGAAAAACATTAATTCTGATTTCTAATCCTTATCAATTTTTTAGACAAATGTCCAGGGTTAGATGTTCAGATGAAGACTTACTTTGGAAATGACAAAGCCCTCATGTGACTGCCAGGGGGACTTTGGCTCCTATCATTTGCTAGTAAGAATGTACTGTGGGTTCTGAGCAGGCAACTTAAAATGTCAAGAGGTTCAGGAGTTAAGGGCTGAATATCCCCTAAGTCAGAGTCTCCAAATCTCAAGATCCTCAATACGATTGATCTTGATCTCTAGCACCTCTGCTGCAGAAAATACTGGCTTTAAAGAGCTCCTTGAATTTCTTGAAGTAAAAAATTCCTCTCTGGGTTGAAAGGTCTTTTCCATTGCTGTGCTTCAAATCTAGGGAAGCATAGGAATCAAAGCTAAACATGCTGTTGTCCATAAAGTTCAAGATCCACACTTTGCTGCAGATAAGGAGTCAAACATCTGACAATGCTGCTTTGCAGTTACCTCTGGCACATTCCTAGCCACACTCTGAGATTTAGTGCCAACAAAACTCTCAGTGGCATTTTAAGGCTCTCTCTGTTGCCATCCTTTTCCTCTCACCCTTTTCTACCTCTATCTGCTCCTTCTCTCCTCCTCCTCCGCTTCCCACCTCCTGCCTTGCATAGGTATAGAATGTAATTGAAATTTGCTTATCCTTTTCCATATCTGCGAAGGCCTTTCCTCTTTTCTTTTTTTCTATTGTCTCTGAATTTTGTCTGATTTTTTTACACTAAGGCTCCCACCCTCTTTCTGTTGCAGAATGACCTTGGAATCTTGCTGGGGGAGCACAGTTCTCTTGCCTTCTAGCTAGTAATTAGTGTCAGATGATGTAAACTGCATGGGTTACAAATAGAGCTAAGAAAGGTGAGATGTGCCTTTTGCTTGAAAATTTTCACATGATGGAATCATTTGAAAATGAGTGGTGAGATATACACACACACACACACGTATATATGCATACACAGACACACACATATATATACATACATATACATGCACACATATACACATATACACAATCCCAAATACATATATTTGTAAATATATAATTTGTAATATGATGTGGACAAAGTACAACTCCTCACTCTTGCATTTTGGAGCCGAGTTTCTTTATACTGCAGTATTCGTTTTGATAACCATGCAGAGACAGATGGCATTTTGTCCCCCTTCCAGAACAGAGGAATAGTTTGCCGAGCTATAGCTAGTATAATGAGAAGCCGTGTAAGTTGAAGATGAGGTAAAACCAGAGCATCTGTCAGTCCTCCCGTGCCAGATTGGAGATGCTGCAGACAAACTAATATTTCAACAAAAAGTTGAAGCGAGTATAGATTTGTGACCAAAATGATTGCATTTGATAACAATGCCATAGCAGATGTCCTAGAGTTCATGCTTGGTTTTTATTACTGCTCTGTGAGTGTTTTTGGAAGCAAGATCTACCGGCACAGCTTGTATGGAGCATGTTCGTTATAAAATTTTATTTTACAGAAAACAATGAGTTGGAAAATTTGTAGCTAATTTGGTACTTTCCTACTCTATCATGTTTTTTACTTATTATTTGGGGAAAGATTCTATTCTTGTTTGATTTATGTTGGCACTTACAAGCCTAATGAAAGAACATCATGTTAATTTGAAATAGAGAATGAAAATCCACGTTAATTACCTGATCTTCTGATTGCAGTCGGGACCATGGAAAGATGCACCTTCATCTATGTAAAGTCTTTCTTTTCATCCATTCTGTCTTATGTTTTTTTGTTTCCCAAGACTGATTTTAAAAACTACTCTTCTTTAGGAGCCCTCATGTGAAAGAAGCAAGACATATATTTCAAAACCACTTTTTGTCAATTTAAATTTTAATCAGTTAATTGTCAAAAAGAAAGAAAATAAAGAAACAGGAACCATGTTTTTTTCCATGAACATCTTTCTTCTGTAATTAGTATTTACTTCCTCAAGAAAGCAATTGTTTTAGATCTAGATAATTTAAGTTCTTTCCATATTGTGAAAAATGTGCGTGTAAGTGTGCATGATGCCTTTTTGGCCTCAGTACCATATAAGCCAAAGTTAATCTGACTCTGTAAGAAAGTCACTGGCTTAGAACCCAGCACCTATGATGTGCATATTACATGAAGGACAATTACTTTGGTCTTGAGTGAAAAGGGAAAGAGCTATATAACCTGATTGCCTTATAATGGATCCTTACTGGAAGAAGGCAATTATTTTCAAAGGTTGATGAGTATTAATAAAAGGTTACATGCGGTAGTCAAAATGTTATAGCATTGAGTTTACACATAGGAAGTGAGTCCAATTACATACAAAAATATTTCCTATTACAGAAGCTGTTGGGACAATTTCTCTGCCACATCATGTAAGCAAATCATACTCAAGGACAATTGTTCCTGTCTCCATTTAACTCAGTAGTTCTTGAGAAATATATGGTTATAATTATGGAGTTCTGCTTTTTGCTTTTCTTGGAGATCCTGACTTGGATTGTTCTATTTCCCAGCAGAATGTGGTGTCAGAATCTTTGAATTACATTGAAACCAGTAGCATGGTTTTGGGTTTGACTGCATGGGTTGATGTGCAGTTGCTTTGTAGAGTGCTAAACCACAGTCCCAGCAAATCTCAGTTTGAATTGAAAATGTTATGATATAGTAACACACTAGTGTGTTAAAATAGATATGCATGTAATTAAGTAAACATGTCTAAATGAAGATAAAGAACTCATTCAATTTTACTCTCATCTACTTAAAGGCAGTTTTGCTTGTGTGTTGTCCTTATATTGTCTGCTTTCTCAATGCTCTTTATTTTAAAGAGAATCTTATTTTTAAAGATGATTGAGGTACATATTTTAAAACATTGAATCTAGTACAAATAATTATCAGATAAATCTAATTTATCTGAGATATTTAGCTACTAGAATTTTAAACTATTTAAAATTTTAAAATATATTTACATTGCAGAAATGTTTGGTGTAATTTTAACTGTCATGCTGTGGAGATTTTCCTTCTTCTCCCACTAAATCAGATAACTTCCTTCCTTGCAAATCTTCAAAGGCCAAGAGAACCATTTTTATATGGCATTCAGTCTTTCACATCTGCTCCTACTTTCCTAGTTGCATCCCTATCTACTTCTTCCCATACCCACTCCCACACTTCACACATTCATCTCCAAACCTCAAAACCCAAGTTACTCCAAGGCTTTCTCATGCTGCCATGCCTTGCACATGCTGAGTAAAATATACTTTCTTTTCTACAACCTGTCCTCTGTTTCCTCTTTTTTGTCCCTGTCAGGAATGATGATGCATAATGCGGGATGGAAGGGAGGCAAGAATGGAGGAAGGATAGATTGCATAGGGAGAAGGGAGGAGTGGGGTCGGGGTGCGGGGTAAGAATAATAACAGAATGAGATGGACATCATTGCCCTGTGTACATGTATGAATGCACAGATGGTGTGACTCTACTTTGCGTACAACCAGAGAAACAATAGCTGTACTCCATTTGTGTTCAATGGATCAAAATAAATAAATTTAAAAGAAAAAAAAAAGGAAATGGCACTCATATTTTGGCAATGAGATTCTTGAAATTGTCAATTAGGTGTCAACACAATAACTTGTGTGAGCTGTTTCCACAAGTTCAGTGTACGAATAAACCTATACATTTCACTTTTTTCCATTAATTCTCAAGATCAATAGCAGGAAGAGCAGAATATCATTCTTGACCCCTCTCCTCTGACTCCCACCAAATTCATGGAAACTAAGGCTTCCCACACATCGGAGTGGGTGTCCTTGTTTCTATACCTAAATAAAGAGAAAACTGATTGGCAAGGATGTGAGGGGAAAGGGTTCACTCATACATTGCTGTTGGGACTGCAAATTGGTGCAACTTCTTTGGAAAGCAGTATGGAGATTCCTCAGTAAGCTTGGAATGGAACCACCATTTGATAGAGTTATCTCACTCCTTAGTATATAGCCAAAGGACTTAAAATCAGCATATTACAGTGACACAGCCACATCAATATTTATAACAGCTCAACTCACAATAGCTAAGGTATGGAACCAACCTAAGTGCCTTTCAACAGATGAATGGATAAAGAAAATATGGTATATATGCACAATGGAATACTATTCAGCCATAAAGAGAAATTAAATTATGGATTTTGCAAATAAATGGGTGGAACTGGAGACGATCATGCTAAGTGAAATAAACTAATCCCAAAAAACCAAAGGCTGAATGTTTGCTCTGATATGCAGGTAATAACACACAGTAAAGCAAAGAGGGCAAAATAGAAGTTCATTGGATTAGACAAAGGAAAATGAAGGGAAGGGATGGGGGATAGGAATATGATGGATAGTGGAATGCATTGGATGTAACTTTCCTATGCTCATATATGAATACATGACTAGTGAAATGCCACATCATCTACAACCAAGAGAATGGGGTCCTAATTAGAATAAATTATACTCCATGTATGTATAGTATGTCAAAATACACTCTACTATCATGTATATCTAAAAAGAACAAGTTGAAAAAAGGGAAAACTATAATCCACATTCCTTTTTCTACTACCATACAAGGATGCACTGGAAAATTTGCAACGTTCAAAGGTTTCAAAATAATTTTTTCTTTCACCTCTTGTACTGAAAGAAAAACATACATTTGATTTCTGTGGGTGATCCTTCTTAGAGCTTTAAAAAGGGAGAATTCAAGTGACAAAGTATTTTATCTTAATAATAAGGTCATACATTTATATAAAGCTTTTAAATATATGCTTATGATATTAATGGAGCAGCTACAGTGGCTGATATTTATAGCTGGAAAAAGTTGAGGCTCAGAGAAATCAAGAAATATGTTTAATATCATACAGCAACACTTCTTTGAGGTACCTGAAATGGACACACCATCTTGCCAGCCCCTCAAACTCCAGCCATGACCACTGGACCCAGACAGAGGCAGGAAAGGATGGGTATAGACCTGATTTAAAGCTAAGGGTTTTTTTCCAATATAATTTTCATGTTAAAATCAAATAAGCATCATTTTTCTTTTCATATACTTTACTAGGTTATCTTATTCCAATATAGGAAAATCAGTTTTCTGCTATGTCTTCTCACTGCAAATGTGCAACTAGGGAACTACCATGAGTTTTCTATGTCCATATTGACATTTGCTGTTATCAGGATCTCACCTTTAGATTGACTTTTGTCATCATGCCACTTACTGTGTATGGTAGGTTAATTTAAAATAAGAAATGAGAGGACAATTTGTGGGAGAGGTTGCATTGAAGGTGGGAAGAGGGAAGATTTTACTGAAAGTATATTTGATCAGAGTCAATGTTCAGGCACTGTTTCTTATATATATAGACACAAAGATTTTGCAGGAAAACAAGTGCAGCCTCTTTCATTTTGTGATGACTTAATCCTGTACGAAATGCTAAACTTAGACCCTGCAGTATTGCTTATGCAAAATCAGAGCTTGCTTGTAAAATGAACAAAGAAAGAATAGATTAAATTTAAGATGGAAAGAAATTAATTGAATCATATTCTGGTCCATACAGGTATATTTATGCAAAAATATATGCACATACCATAAATCAGTTAATTCCACAGATTTCCCCTTTCTGTCCCCTCCTCCTTCTGCCTTGGTCCCCTGCTTTTATTGTACTGATATCCCTTCGACTTTTGTGTTATTTCCCCCTTTTTATTCCTTTTTGTCCTCTATGTGTTTGAGAGGAAACATTCAACTCTTGAATTTTTGAGTCTAGCTTATTTCATTTAGCATGATGTTCTCTGGCTGTGTACATGTATGGATATATCACAATGCATTTCAATTTTATGTATGACTATAATGCACCTATTAAATAAAAAATAGAAGAAAGACCTAGAGAATAGAGGAAGGGGATCAGGGTAAGAGTGGATGGGAGAGAGGTGGGTAGTACTGGGGATTGAAATTGAGAAAACTGTGTTATATGCATTTATTAATATGTCCCAAAGAGTCCCACTATTATGTATAACTATAATGCACTAAAAATAAAAAACAAGAGCTCAATGGTAATAAAAAACATTTACAAATTAGTAACTTGGCACAATCTCATCAGTTCCTCCCTTCAAGCAACTTAACTTGAGAAAGGATGGGTTGTTCCTAGGGTGACTGTAATGGGATAGAGAGTTCAACATAAAAGTGGGCAGCAGATCCCACATCTATAAGTGATGATGTCATTGTTCTGAAGGATGGTAGTCATTGTTCTTGACTATGTAGAAAGATGGTGCTATTAGTGAGAAATAAGAGCTGGCATTGCTCCTCGTTACCATCCCTCATCATACCTTTTCTTTTCTATCCTTTTTGGTACCAGGAATAGAACCCAGGGATACTTAAACACTGAACCACATCCCAGCTCTTGTTTTATTATTATTATTATTTTTTTAATTTTAAGACAGAATCTCACTGTTACTTAAGAATTTTCTAGGTTATTGAGGCTGCCTTTGAACTTGTGATCCTCCTGCCTCAGCCTCCTAAGCTGCTAGTATTACAGGTGTGTGCCACCATACCCAGCAATTCCTCTTACTTAATAGTGACTTACAGGCAGTAGAAGAGTTTTTGTTACTTACATCAACATTGCAGATGAATATTCAGATGGCTCATTTGCATTTTGCTACCTAGATAGGTTAAATGTTTTTCATTGCCCAAGTATGGCTTTCTGTACCTTTCCTCTATGCTAAATTCTATCTTTAATGATATTTGTGATAATGTCTATTTGAAACAAATTAGTCTGTTATGTTTGGAGGAAATATATCAAAAGTGTTTCCAACAGTGATAAAAATGAGAGGGAGAGGGGGTGGGGGTATGAAAGATGGTAGAACGAGACAGACATCATTACCCTATGTATACGTATGATTACATGAATGGCATGAATCTACATCATGTACAACCATGGAAACGAAAAATTGTACCCCATTTGTGTACAGTGAATCAAAATGCAGTCTGTAAAAATGAAAAATAATACACACACACTTACATATATATACATATATACATACATATATAGATAAAAATATATATGTGTATATATATGGATATCATATATATCATATATATGGATATATATATATCATATATATGGATATATATATCATGGATTTGTACTTTAGAATACAATATAAAGTCACCTAAATTGGTACAATTTGTGTAAATCAGTGAGGAGCCATAGAGCATACAGTTATTTTTCCATAAATGATAGCATGCTGTGTATTTAATTCTGCAGCTACTTTCATCATTCAAAAAACTGAAATAGAGAAAAAATGATTAATGAGGTTGAAAATACTTTCATACGTTTTTTGTCACATATTCTGCCTTTTTTATTTTATAAAATTCCCTTTGCTATTCAATAGTTTTTTTCTTTTTAGATTTTTGGTTTTTTGGAGGAACTCATATTGGGTATATGTCCCTTCTTGAGATCATATGTGGTTGAAAATTTGTTTGTCATTTTTCTTTAAACTTTGAGGTATTGTTTTATTATATGTAATTTTTAGTTTTTATATATCTAAATTTTCCAGATTTTAAAATTGTGACTTTTGGTTCTCGAGACATGTTAAGCATTTCTCACCCCAAGATTCTAAGAAAAAATATTCAGTTAAATTATCTTTTTATAACCCTTGTGATATTGCTTTTTAATGTTGCATTTTGATCCAATTGACTTGAATTTTGATATTAAAGGGCTAGATAAAATTTGAACTAGTAATGTAGCTTTTGATTTTGTCCTATATACAAACTTTGGTTTTAATTGGGATTAATTTTCTCCAAATTGTGTAGTTGACCAAATATCATATATTAAATAATGTTTCATCTCTTCCTGTGTTTATTTTTTTGATATTTTTCCATATTTTATTGTTGTGTTGAAGTTACGTATAATGGTGACCTTTGTTGTTACATCCAGTGAATTTTATATCCTATACTATATTATCACATATATTAGGTTCTACTTCTGGACTGTATTTAATGAAACATTCATATTAGGAAACATAAAGAGTCTGACACACTTTGAAGAAAACTGATTTTTTTGAATGCCTGCCATTTGTTAGGTAGTTTATATACAGCTCTATCATCTCTAAGCGGTCTGACCTTTAGTTAGGCATTTAACTTCTCTCTTCTTCTTCACTCATGGAATTTGAACTGTGTATCTTCTCCCTAGGGTTTAGTGTAAGGCAGACCACATTTTGCACAATAGTGCAGTTTGGTAAAAATGACCATGTAAGCTGAAATCATGCAGTGTTTCCATTGATTAATGGAATATTGCTATTGTTCTCTGACCTTTAAAAATGTTGTCAGAATGTTACCAACTCTCTTACTGTTGGTTATTAATGTATAGGGGAATATATACTATAATTTAAAGCATTAAATATTAGAAATTAAGTGTTTTATTTCTTTGTAATATGTGTATCATTGTTAGTTTGAATGGTGTTTGCCTTCTTGTCAATAACTTATGATATAGATCAAACAATTTCTCTGTGCATTGGAGAATTGTTGTGTTCATTTCCCAAGTTTGGATCAGCTTTCATCACTTTCAATATTGTGAAATATCTCCAAGAGTACCCTTAATGTGAGGATTTTTTCCAGTGTCACATTCTCTTGGACCTTGTCATTCTTTTCTTATGAATGCTTCCCTCTTTTCTATTGATTATCTCACCTTCACTAAGTTTCTCTGGCTTCATATGTAGGGTCTCTGAATGATGATAATGTCAGCATTTCCATGGTCATGTATTTCTTCTATAACTCCATTTATGTTTGATTCAAACTCACAAAGTCATCACTTGTTGGCCAATTCGCTGTTTCAGTTATCCCTTTTCATAAAATGTCACACGGATTTCTCACTGGGAAATTAGGAGGCAACAACACAACTACCCACTTTGCTGTTTGTGCATGAACTGAGTAACAGATGCTCAGTCGACTAATCTTTAACAGACTTTGAAGGAAGTGATGGAATTGATCGCTGGTCATGACACACACCTATTAGTAAATTTATGGACTGAAGAGCCAGCAGTTAAGTGTGTCCTTTATGCAATTACTTACAGTTAAATTTCAACTGTGCAGTTGGGGGTCTAGTGTTCTTTAACTAAATTGTGATAACTGAAATTTTTGCATATCACAATTGTGCAAAGTGAGAACTCCTTGTAAAGTATAATACCACAATATTTGATGCATAGTAGGTGCTGATAACAGTTAGGCTTTCTTTTCTTTTCACATCAAATGGATCCAAGTTCACTTTATACAAACTTCAGTGTTGATTGAAGTTAGTCATTCAGCTTCTAATATTCCCTGCTCTCTTTATCATCAAGGAGATGATGATCATCATTGTATGTACAATTCTTTCGGGATGATTTTGGTTATCTAGATTGATAATTTTTGGTGTGACTGAAACAATCACTGAGCTTCAAATCTAACATTTGCAAGCATTATTTATAAGTATATGAATTTTAAAACTAGATGTTCTCCCTCAAAATGATAATGTTCCCAAATCAAACAAGTGTGGTAAATGGAACAATTGTGTTTAATCAATGAAAGCAGATGGAGGTAGTTGACCAAGCAGAAAGTTCATTCTAGAAACTATGTTTTAAAGCATTACATATATTGATATTAGACTTGAATTATTTATTGGTTCTAGGATACAAGATGTTGAATTTATTGTCAAATCTTGAAGTGTGACATTCCTTCTTTTTCCTAGCACCTTAGCACAGTTATACCAGTTTGAGTGCCACTTCTTCTCATATGGGTCTTCATTTAGTCTGTGAAATAACTCAAATACCAATTTTAGACATGTCTGTTTTAGATCATAGTTTATTGTGTACACAAAGGTAGACCACCACTTTGTCATTCTTTAGTAGATGCCAATTGCTGTTAAGTTAAACTTGCTAGAAACAATAGTAGTTCTCTGGCATGATGACTCTCATGGCCATCTGTTAAGGTGGCACTGTGCCCACCCATAGGGTGGTATGCCAGTTTCAACAGGGCACAGGTGCCAGCCAAACATAGGTTTAGAAGGATAGCCTGCAAGAACTCAGCAAGGAGATCCTCCAAGTGGTTAGTGATGCCAAATTAGACCCACATGCTTCATTACAAGGGATCACATCTGTTGATGCTTGTGGGCATTATATTGTCAATTAAGGATTTTTTTCTGTTCCTTTATTCATTCTGACTCTGGACTGGGAATACTGAAAATCAGGAACAAAACTATTCCTTGGCCAAAAAATAATCAGTATTTCCCATGTCATTCTCCCATGTCCACCTTCTGCAATACTAAACTTTATTCTAAATTATGCTAAAATTAAAAGACACATGGCACTAGCTTATGAGGCTCTGTTATTAAAGATAGCATTTAGGAAATGACCAAACAGCTTCATCTCTGATGATCTACAGTATTTTAAGAATGTATCTGCTGGAAACAGATATTGCAATCTTAGTTAAACATGTGTTCCATGTATTATCTGTTATTTCTTTACTGAATGATTATTTTCAACCAAGGATGAGACAGACCACAATGAGTCATTCATTATCCAGTGTTCTCTCTCAGGTCTGGGCTGAAGTGCATGGCTTGACTCCAGAATAGTGTTATTATACCTTTGTGCTTCAAACTACATTACAGGTTAGGTACATGAGGCACAAGGGAAATACAGCTATCTATGATATACAGAAAGACAGAGATTAAAACATAGATTTTTAAAAATCAGGAGCAGAGTCAGAACTGGGAGGAGGTTCCTTGCTATAAAGAAGATGTGGTGGTGGGTAACAATCTGCATTTTAATTATGAGGTGGCATTTAAAAGTTCACATCAGCCACTTCTATCTCCTCCAAATATTTATGCATAGAAAAATTCATGAATAGGAATACCATTTCCAATCATGTAAAGGAATCTAGAGGATTTGGGACTATATTCCTAATCTTTTGATGATTATTAAATTGATGTGGCATATTTTCCCACTTTCAACTACAGTAAAACTACCATGAGCAGAAATGAGATTTAGTCACTGTTTGTTTTGTATCCTAGTGTGTATCCAAATACTAATTTATTCATCTTAATCATGGGGCAGGTTAGTAGTAAACAAAGCAAGATACATCTCATGAATGCCTAGAAATCATAGCATGGAAACAACATAAAGGGATTTGAGTTGATGGGGGGTGGGGAAAGAAAACAGTGGTGTGGCGAACACACAGGCTTTTGGGTCACAGATACTTGGGTTTGAATCCCAGCTCTACTAGAGTTCTAAATACCAGCAGTGTGACCTTGAGCAAACCATTGGACATATCCATTCCTCAGTTTCATCATCTCTGAAATAAAAACAACAATCTATGTATAAAGTCACTGGTACATGGTTGGAACTAAAAAATAGTTGTTATTAATTTTAGGGTATAGATATTGTATAGTGTCAAAGAATGGAAGGGGTAGCAAAGGCAATGTTATTTTGGCAGCACAGAACCTAAGAGGGTCAACTGAGCCCAACTTTATATTTATTTTGGAAAGTTGTTATAGATTTTCTATAACATTCCTCACATTGGCTGCGCTAGGTGCCCACTATCCTCTCCTAATCTCTAATCCTGTTGTAAAGCCCCTCACCATGCAAAGCTGATTAGCCTTTTTCTCTTTTCTAGTGGTATGGAAGAGTTAACACATGTGAATGAATACCTAAGTATGTGTGTATACATATGCACATACAATTTTTATATGAGGTATACAGAAAACCATGATGAACACTCATATATCCACTCTAAAACTTCAGAAGAAATATGGCAAATACCATTGAGGTTTCTTGTGTTCTGCCTTTGCCATCATTATGTTCCCTTCATCTCAAAGATGCAAATACTACTATAAATTTTCTTTTTGTCTTTCCCATTGCTTTCTGTTATAATTTCATCAAGTATGAATATTGATACAATATTTTAGCAATATATTGTTGATGTTTGAGAAGGATATGAATAGTATCATACAGTCTATATTTTCCTGCAAGTTGCTTTTTTTGGTCAACATTACATTTGTGCAACTCATGCATGTCCATGCATATAGTTACAGTGTATCCATTCTCATTGGAAACAGAATTTCATAGAATGACTATAACATTATTTACTTGTTCACTTTGAATGGCTAATCTTCTGGATCATTTGAATTGGTTTATTTATTTAAGCAACATTTTTGGCCTTAAAGTTTGTCTTACCCTTATCAATGAGCAACTCCAGCTTTCTTTGAGGTAGCATTGGCTTAACATAGTTTTTGGTTTTATGTTACTTTTATCTTGTTTGGTATCCTGTGTAGTATATGTGTCTCTTGTAACAAGTAGACTGTTGAATTTTTAAAAAATTCATATTAATAAATTTGTCTTTCAACTAGAGTATTTCATTTACATTTTCTGTAATTAATGATATATTTGGGTATAAATGTATAGCTCTTGAATTTTTGTTTAGTCTTGTGCATCACATTTAATTTCCTTTTCATTAGTTGCTGACTTTCAGAATGATTGCATGTATTTTCATCCTTCCCCCTACTCTTTCAGAAAATATATACCTTATAGCTACTATTTCAGTGATAATATGCATACTTTATTTCAATTATTTTGGTTCATAATATGCATAGTATTATTAAAATACTTATTAAAATCTTATTAAATCTTATAAATCTTATTAAATCTTATAAAATCTTATTAAAATCTAATGGTAATGAATAATTTTATCCTTCCACAGGGAATAACAAAGTATTTAAGATATTTTGACTGACCCCCTCCCAACTTATATTACCATTAGCTTTTTATTTCCTTCTTGTTTTGTAAGCCCACAGATGTCATCACTCCAGTTTTATACAATCAGTGCTGATTATACTTGCCCACACATTTACTATTTGTCTTTTTAAATATTCTTTGCATCTCAGACCTCCCATCTGTGATCACTATTCTTCTGCTTGTAGTGTATCTTTTAGAATTTCCTTCAGTGAGGCTCTGTTGGTGGCAAATTCTGGTTTTGATAATTTAAAAATATCTTTATTACCCCTTCCTTTTTTAAATACTTTTATTCTGGGTATAGCATTTCTTTTAGCACATTGAAATTTTATTCCACTCTCTGCTGGCTTCCATTGTTCATATTTTTCTGTCTTGTTTAAAGGTTTTTTCTTTTACCTGTGATGTCGCTAGGTATAGAATTCTCTCTTTTTCCCTATTTAGGAAGCATTGTGCTTCTGGAATCTGTGAATTGTGTTTTCTAATTAGTTCTGGAAAACTGTCAGTCATTATTTCATCAATATTGCCTTTCCTCTATTTTTTAAACTTTTGTCTTTGGGTTTCTGATTGAACTTGTGCTAAACCTTCAAATACTAAATTCCATATCTCTCAGCATCTCTTTCATATTTTCAATTTTTCTCTAATCCAGTCTAGGTAATGTCTTCAGATTGATATTTTAGTTCACCACTCTTTCTCTGGTGGCATTTAATCTGTTGTTTAAGTCATCTATTAACATTTATTATCAGTGGGTATATGTAAGTTCTGCTTTTTACTTTTATTCTCAAATATTTGTGTTCATTGACCCATGATTTGATTCTTTTATTTCTCTGAAGATCCATTTTATTGTAGATTCTTCTATCAATAATACCTGAGTTCTTAAGTCTTTTTTCTTGTTTCTTCTCAGTATTTTTCACAGTTGCTTATTTTCTTACACACCTAGTAATGATTACAGTGCACTTTCATTTGACTAAACTTAGTCTGTGAGTCTTCTATAGATCTGGCTTGAGGATGCCTGTTTTAGAGATGACTCATCTGCTTTTATTGGTCAACAGAAGTGCACTTTACTAGAATAACTTCTAGATTTGGTGTTTCCCAACCATGCTGATTGAATAAATTCAAATCCCATTCCCTTCTAAAGCACATCTCTGTAAACAAATTCTTGGGTTGGAGGTATGGTAGGTATTCCTACAGTTAATATTAATTTCTGTCCATCTGCTGCTATAGTGAAGAAAGGTTTCCTTGTGGGTTTTCACTGATGACTGACATATTTCATTTCTGACCTGTCTTTCTCTTATGATGTAGGATCTAAAGAGGACCAGATTTATGTAGGAATCTCAGGTTGCAGCTTTTTCATTTGTTTAGACCCAACAATTAGGATTTCATTTCCACATTCTTAAACACCAGGTTATTGGCAGGAGTATTTTCACTCTGGGTCCTCCTAACTTTTAAGTCTGCTTACAACTTGTTTGTTTTGGTTTCTTCTTCCTCCTGCTCTCCCCACCCTTTAGATTTCCTTCACTTTACTGTCACCTCAGCAATGCATTTTAAAATGTCCTGTTATAATTTATCTTGAATTCATTAGTTTTAATGTTGAAGGGCTATTTAGCCTATCTTATTCATAATGTGGCCAACACAGAAGATTGTCCTTCTTAATTTCAAACTCTTAAAAAATAGTGCTTTTTTATCTTGAAAGACAACAGCTCTTCTTGCATTCTTGATCTTGTCTTTTCCTACCTCCTCCCAACTGATTCTATTATATCTTCTATTTCATATTCAACATTTCTCCCCTTCTGTTTCCAAATACTTTGAGTTCCCTCCCTTCCGAAAAAGTTCCTCAATCCTGGGATCTCTCTATCAATTAGTGTATGTTTTCATATCTTTACTCAAGCCAATATTAGAAATTTGCTACACATTGGAAACTAAGCTGGATTTTAGAAGCTGTCAAACAGTTAAGGTCCTGCCAGAACTGGAATTCAGGTCTATCTGAATCTGGGGCCTAGACACTTTCCACTACAGCTCACTTCCAGCTTTTGGAATATAGATGCACTTAAGAGATGTATATCAACCTAAGGAGCAAATATTTACTGAATACCCATTGTACTCCAAATAATCTTCTAAGGGATGTGATACAACAAGAAAAGGGAAAATGAGATCTTTAATCTTATGGAGTTTGTGCTAAACAATTTAACAAAGGATGTGTACAAGGTGCCTGGAGAGATAATAATAAAAAGGTTACAATAGTCTGGAGGATCAGAAAAATCTTTTCCCAAAGATATGACAGCCTCATATTGAGTATACTAGTGTCTCTACTTGTATTTCCTTACCATTGGTTCAGTTTCATATTGTTGCTAGAAGTCTATCTTGAAGATTATGAGTGACTGTCAGAAGACTAAATACTATGGTTTTTTTCTGTTCATCCCTCTAGATATCTCTGTAGCAGGAAGCATTCTTTGAAATCAGCCCTCTCTCTTCACTGAAGCCTTGAAACCACTGGGTTCCTCCCATTTTTTAAACAGGCAGTTGCCCAATCCAATTACATAGACCTTCCTCTGGAACTTATTTTCATTGATCTTTTTTTTTTCTGTCCCAAGACACAGCCCTAGTTGAGGACCTCATTATATCATTTTCTTTTAGTTGTCAATGGATCTTTATTTTATTTAT
The DNA here is from genome assembly GCA_020662805.1 of Glaucomys volans. Taxonomy (NCBI): domain Eukaryota; kingdom Metazoa; phylum Chordata; class Mammalia; order Rodentia; family Sciuridae; genus Glaucomys; species Glaucomys volans. The sequence continues at coordinate 1,012,210 of JAJEJO010000956.1, read as the reverse complement.
TTACATGCAGTGCTGAGAATTGAACCCAGTGCCTCACATGTGCTAGGTCAGTGCTCTACCAGTACAACCACAGCCCACCTCATTGTATCTTGATGAAATTATTGCAATACTATGCCTTGTCTTTATCCCTGGGTCCATCCTCACCAAAGCTGCTGTTTCAATTCAAAAGAGCTCAGCCCTGGTTTTCCATTAGAATCACTTGAGGTGCTTTAGAAAAAGTTAATACCCAGGTCCCACCCCCAAGATTTCCAAGTTAATGGAAATGGTAGGGGGCTTTGTGCATAAGGGGTTTTTGTTTTAAAACTCCACAGGTGATTCTAATATGCAGCCAAGATTATGATCTATAGCTCCAATCCGGTGGTTCTCACATTTTGGAGTGCATCAGAATCCCCTGGAGGCCTTATTTAAACAGACTGCTGGGCACCACCACTAGTTTTTCTATTTCAGTAGGTCTGTAGTAGGCCTGTATGTCTGACAAGCTCTTAGGTGAACATGAGGATGCTGGATCCACAGCTCTAACTCTATAGTCACATCAAATTTTCGTGAACATCAGGTTTTATAAATCACCCTCTGCTCTAAAACCTTCAAGAGTTCCCTGGTCTGTATCAGTGTAGGTGCAAACCACTCTTTGTGTTATTGAAAGCCCTTGTCCATGTGTTCCTACATTCCTATTCAGTTGAATTTCCCATTAATTCCCCTCTGCACCATCTCAACAGGAATACTGGCTGTTTGAACACATCCCATGTTCTCTTGCCTTTATATATTTTCTCATATATGCTGCCTGATGCTCTTTTCCTCATGCATTCACCTGTTGAAATTCCTTCCACCTTTCAAAGTTCATATAATTCCCTCAATAATATTTCTCTTTGCTCACTTCCCAACTTCCAACACACACACACACACACACACACACACACACACATTAATTCACTCCCTCACTCAGTATCACAAATCACAATTTTCCCATCCCCCAACTGGATCTCCTGAACCTCTTTGTACTATCACAGGTCTGCTTCATATTATGAGTTTTCATATTTAACCACCCCTCCCATTTATCCAAGAAATCATAAATGCCAGGAAGGCACGGAATTCATCATATTTACCTTTTTGGACCCGGTAACCTTGTAGTCAAAGTGTAGTCCAAGACCCAGCAGCACTGACATTACCTGGGTACTCATTAGGGATACAAAATCTCAGGTCCTACATCAGGACTATTGTATTGGAATCTGCTTTTAGATATTTTTAGGTGATTCCTATGCACATTGAAACTTGAAAAGTAGTCTCTCTATAGTACCAAGAACAGTGCTAGGGACAGGGTAAGTAGGTTGTATATATTTGTTAGAGTAGACTAGAATAGAAATACAGCAGAATAGATCAATACCCCCCACTTCTGTCAGGGAAGCAATGCATCAAATTTCTTCCTACCTCTCTGCAATAAACAGTGGACTCCATTGAGTCAAAACTGAGTCAGAACACAGGAATAGATGCACAGGGGAGATATCAGAAAGTTGGAACATTCCTGGGAAAGACAATTGTCTTCTAACTCATAGGCTCATGAAGATGATCACAGTTTGAGGTGGATAGATCATAGCCTCATTGCAGAACATTTCTGCTGAAATGTGCAAAACCCCCCACCTGCTGTGGGACAGAGGCATAATGAAGATCATTCAGTTCTTGAGAATTTCTTTATCTCTTTTTGGAGTATAATTGCTCTGGATATTTTTGACATTTTATTCTGATTTCTAGAAGAGAAATATCAGGCAAAAGAAGTATTGCTTAGTACTGTTAGTCATTTCAGCAGACGGAACTGCCTCAAATTTATGCACAACTCAACAAACCAGGATTACCTGTCAGAAATTTTGTTGCACTATTGATGCTACAACCCATTTACACAGTCTTGTCCCAGTTTTCACTGACAGGAATTGAATGATAATTTTATCCTTATTTTAAAAAAAGAAACATTTATTTTACACTTCAATCTGCAAAAGGATTAGAGGCAATTCACATTTACACACATATGAATCAGATGTGGGGAAAATACAAATCAAAACTTATAAAACTCAAAATTATAGAAAGAACAATATTATTACATAGAAAAAAGTTATCAACAGAATTGATATAGCTGAAACTCAAATTTAGTTCTAAGCTTTCTGCCATCTGAGGTGAAAAGGGACACATTTCCAGGTCTACTAGTGTATGTGTGTGTGTGTGTGTGTGTCTTTGTGTGGTTGTATGTGTGTGTATGTGTAGTTTTTAAATTCAGTCATGAAAAGAACACTTTTTTTTTTGGTACAGGGATTGAACCCAGGGGTGCTTAATCACTGAGCAACATCCCCAGCCCATTTTTATTTTTTTTATTTTGAGGGAGGGTCTCACAAAGTTGTTAGGGTCTCACTAAGTTGTGGAGGCTGACTTTGAACTCGTGATTCTTCTGCCTCAGCCTCCCAAGTCACTGGTATTATAAGTGTGCAACACTACACCTGGCTAAGGACATTTTAAAATTAAAAATTAATTACCACAAAACTTCTGTGATAGTCTAATTACTGATATTGTTATCACTATGCAGCACATAAAAGTGGGTACAAACTCGTGTGTATGGCCTTACATAATTATAAAACTGAAACACACAAACACAAGCAAAACTACAACATGTATGACATCAAAAATGATTTTATTAATTTAATAGGCAGATAGTGATGTTTTGCTGAAATTAAATCTTGCATGTTGGGCATAATACAGGAAAGATATATTAGCCTCATTTATTTTCTTGTGGATTTGATGTTTTCATTCATTTTTGCATGGTTGGACCATTGTTTGGGTCATCATTGTTATCAGTACTATTTTCCTTTTTAATAAGGAACTCGTTTTTACCCATCCAGCCTTTATTTTTGGTGAGCTAGTGAATTTAACAGTCACCCCATAGTTGACTAATGATTTTTCAAAATGCCATTTACATTAAAATTCTTCACTGCATGTTTTCTACTACTTTTTCTGTGAATGAATTTAGGGAAGTACATTTTCCAAATATACTGCACTATGTTCATGGTCTAGTGCTAAAAACAAGAGACAAGTGTCTCATAACCAGGGTTAAATCCTGCCTCTAACATGTATGAGCTATGAAACTTTGGGAAAATTACTTCTCAGGTTCTCTGTATCATCAGCTGTAAAATGGAGATAATAATAGTACCTATGATTAGGATTGTTTGGAATAATAAATAAGATAATGCATGTCACATGGCCATAGTTTTCATAGTTTAATCAGAAAAGTGCAAGCAGTAGGAGATATATTTTGAAAGAGTCACTCTAGGGAACTGACTTCCATGTTTACCGGGGTTGGCTAATCAACTCTGAATAAGTTGGACAAGCTGTTAGGAAGGGAAGGCTGGGACTTTGGGGCACAGACTGAAGCTGTGGTCATAGGCAGCAGAATTTCATTTTCCTCAGAGAAGTCTCAGCTCTGCTTTCTTTGTTTTTATTAGTGCATTAGAATTATAGGTATCAGTGGGGTTCATTGTGACATAATCATAAATACATGTAACATAAGTTTGCTCTTTCTCAATCCCCAATACCTCCCTTTCCCTATCCTCCGCCCCCTCCTTTATCCCTCTACTCTGCTGGTCTTCCTTTTATTTATTTATTTATTTTTAAAATCAGCTCTGCTTTTAAGGCCTTTTACCATATCGAATTGGGTCTACCCAGATTCTTAAGGATAGTCTCCCTTACTTAAAGTTAAGTGAATATCAGCTTTAATCCTATCTAGAAAATGCTTCCACAGCAGCACCTAGATTAATGCTTGATGTTTTTGCTGGGCATTGTAATTTAACAAAGTTGATTAACACAGTACCTAAAATGGTGCGATGGTTTACTTTAGGTGTCAAACTTTACAGTATTAAGAAATATCTAGAAACTTGGAAGAACATTATTTTGGATAGGTCTACAAGGGTGTTTTCATAAAAGGTTGGCATGTAATTCTGAGTGGACCAGGTGGGGAAGACCTGCCTTCAATGTGGGTAGGCACCATCTGACTGGCCAAGGCCTGGGGAGAATAAATACAGATGCTGAATTGGTCTCTTTCCCCCAAATCTGGGATACACTCATCTCCCTCCTTGGTCATCAGAAATCCAGGCGGTCTGGCCTTTGAATTCCAAGACTTACATCAATATCTGGTTTTCAGAGTTTCTGCCTCAGAATGAGTATCATATTGTTGACTTTCTTGGTTCTGAGGCCTTCAAACTTGGACTGAGCCATACTGCTAGAATCCAAGGCTCTCCACACTGCAGACAGCTTGGTGTGGTACTTCTTAGCCACCATAATCATGTGAACTAATTCCCTATAAATCCCCTCTCATATTTCTCTATGTAGTTTATTGTTTCTGTCTCTCCAGAGAACCCTGAGGAATACTCAGGGCTACTAACAACAACTCAGTGGATTCTGAATGATCAATGGCAAGACACAGAAGCATTCTGGGGAGCACCCTGGGGTAGGACATGAGCTTTTGAATTCAAGTCTGATTATAGCAACATACTAGCTTGATAGGTTCAGGCAAATTACTATGGAAAGTCAAAAGTTTCCAGTTCCTCATCTCTAAATTAATATGAGATAATATTCTTCAAACTGTATGAGGTAAGTATTACATGATATTAGGTAAAATATTTGGCATGTACAATCATTCCTCAATGCTAGAAATGGTACATTTCCTATATATTCTTTCCTTAGCCACCCTGGTCATCCAACTTCCAATTTATAGCATGGGAAAAATATAGTAACTTCTAAGAGTTTTGTGTGGATTGAGTGAAATAATATCCTAGAGCATTTTGATTACAGTGCCTGGTATATCATACATATATAGTAAATGTTAGCCACAAATATGTATTTTTCTAGTCTCTTACAATCAATCTCATGGTTGAACTTCCAAGTAGTGCAGAATAGCAGATTGCTTGAGACTGTCCTCTCAGAAGAGGCCTAGAGCACTGGAATTTTATGTTTCTAGTGAAGACAAAACCATATGCCTTAGAGATCTCACACTTCATTTTCTTGTACAGAATTGGGGACCTGCCTCCAAGTTGAAGATGCTTTATCTTCTTGTAGAGGATCTATAGGGATAGCCAGACATTCCCTTAGGAATCAGTTTGGGCTTTGCTCTCAAGTGAATAAGTTGCTAGTATAAAGTCATGGAATTCCCAAACTAGGATGTAATTTCCAAATAAAACACATACGTTGCACAGTAATCATCTGTACCAAACCTGAAACCTCTCCTTCTTCATCCATCATTCAAACCTATCTCTACTTTTGTAGGCTGTACATCCAATATATATTGAATGCAACCATTTCTCAGTTCTATGCTATGACTGCAATCCAAACCTTCATTCACTCTAACCTACTTTTTCTCCCACCTGCAAATTTTGTCCCCCTTTTATACAGTGTTTCCAAAGCCAATGGAGGATCCTTTAGAAATGTAAACCAGAAAATATCACCTCCCCTCCTGATAACAGACTGTGCAGCTTTCCTACAGCAAAAACCAACATCCTTAAAATGACTTTATATCCCTCATGGTCTGGTTCCTGGATGCTTTTGGTTTTCAACTGCTTAGTATCCATTTTTCATTCCTAACTGCATCCAAATTTTCTTTTAGGAAATCACTTCTTTAATCAGTCAGACCCCTTGGCATGGATTGAACATTTCTTAAAAATAAGACCAGTAGAATGCTCTAGAATTTGAGCAGAGGGACACAAAAGCAAAAATGGATTAAAGTGAATTCATCTAAGGGACAGCACCCAGACCTCACCATTCCTAGTATAAGACTCTTTCTGGACTTCCTGCTCCAAAACCCTTTGGATCTTCCTAAATCCTGCTTATGTGGAAGAGTTTCCATTAGTCCTGGGAACCACCAATATCCTTCAAACAATTGCTTATTCTCTGTCACTTTGATCTACTCTTATTGAGTTTTTGTCATTTTCAAAAAGATCTCTTATATACCTCAGGAGCTTTGCACCTGCTGCATTTCCCTGATCAGCTCAAATCTTTCTGTTGTATGTCTTACAAAACTGTTCCTTCTCCACATAGCTCTTACCACAGTTGTTTTTATGTTGTGTTGTGTCTTTGTTGTCTCTCTTGTCTCTAGAATGCTAACTCCAAGAAGGCCAAAATCATGTCTGTTTTGTTCACTGATGTACCCTTGATACATGGGGCACAGTCTTCCATATATAATGCTTTCAATATATATTTGTAAAATAGATGTAAGCAAAATTCATGTGAAAATTTAAGCCAAAATATGACACTTCTAAAACAGGTAAAGTTGTTGCCAAAGGAAAACAATGTCATATTATTCTATAGCCAGAGGCACTTTAATGGGAAAATTTAAAACATACATAAATAGCCATGACTCACCTCAATAAGATAGCTGCTTGGAGATTATACCTGTGGAAGTCTTTATTTATTCTTTATTTATTCATTTTATTATTACATATCTATCCATCTATGTACTTAGCAAAAATGTATTAAGAACTCAATCATTAGGGCTTAAAGATGAATAAGTGAAAACAGGTATACTTTGAATATTAGAAATAGGCTTTTTGTTAAAATATAACTAGTTGGAATTATATGATAAATAAACAATCTTGATATTTCATAGAAAAACAGCTATAATTTGTTCTACAAATTGATCATTTTCTCCAGTTGTCATGGTTGGCCTCAAAATAATTCTTATTCATTTGCAGTTTTTATTTTTACTTAACTATATTCCCAGTGCCATGGCTTTTTATCTCAGTATTAGCAGAGACACTTCCAGCATCCTTTGCCTTACATCCAAGTGTCTCCAATTAACTTACAATGTTGCAATGCTTTTTACCATGTACATGCTACAGAAGTAATTCTCAATGGCTATATTTCTTAAAATGAAAACAAAACAAAACCATTCTTTAGAGAGGAGATAAGTAGGGCATCAAATAAAATAATAACAAGATAAGGTTCTGTACTCCAAAAAGATTGAAAATTACTTATGTTATTTCTTTAGAGTCACCTTCCCATCTGTGATTTTTCTAGCATCTCTCTTAGCTAAAAAAGTCACAGCCTGACCATGTCTATAAACAATGAACATGTTACTCTAGATTCAATATTTTAGTTTAAAAAAAACATAAGCAATTGTTTCTTGTTGTTAATCACTTGCCCTACTTCATTCATTCATTATACTCTGAAGCTCTGAGATTAAGCCCCCAGGCTGGAGAGCTTCATATGAATCTTTTCTTTTTTATCTATTCCAAGTTAGATCAAGTCTAGGTCCCTGTTTAATGAGGTGCCACTTGCTGGGTTTTCATGCAGAAAGAATTCCTCATCCTCAGTGTTATGTATATACCAAATAAATTATCTTGGGTTTTTTCCCTCTTTTTTCTTTTCTTTTTTCTTTCTTTTTTAAAAATTTCCAGCTACTCTGCTTCCTGTACAAAAGACTGTGATTATGAGCTCCCTGGGATATGGGCAGCTGGATTTCCTTGATTTGGATTTTTTTTTCATTTTCATCAAAGTCCGTTCCTGTTTTTCATTATATTTAGGGAGTACGAGATTATGAAGAGCTTTCCAGACAGCACTGTGTCATGCCATGAGGAACAAGGGCATGTGGCTACAGATGTGAGAACTGAGTCAAGTTATGTGATTAGAACTACACATGCCCCATTCCGTTAATACCCTTTTTCATAAAATCTGCTTAAAAATGACTAGAACTACTTCATGTTTCTGCCCCAGATCTTTGCGTTTTTCTGTGTGAGGTGTGTGTTTTGGGGGGAAGAGTTGTCAATGGTTTTTATTTTTCATACATGATTATGCATAGAGTTAATAATTGCATATCATTTTAAATGTTGGCTTTCCCTGAACATCCAAACTCCAGATTCAAAGTACAGATATGGGACTGTTGGCAGTGTGAGCCACATTTTGTTCAAGACTGGTTTCACAATGTTGTTACCATTAACCAAGAATTATTATCCTGGCACTGCAAAACTATTCATTGCTGTTGCTGAGATAACAGTGTCGCTTCTCCATGGGCTTGCTTGGCTAGACTGGGACTCAGCAGTTCTATGTTGATATGGGGAAATGATCAGAGAAATGTAGAAAATAAGACAAAAATAGATTGAAATGGTGTGAGGTGGGGATAGAAGTGATTCTCATGGAAGGCAATAAGATACCAGTAGTGCAAACACATGACCCCCAATGGCACTATTCTTTTTTTATTTTTTTCTGTTTAGTTATACATGACAGTAGAATGTATTTTGACATATCATGTGTACATGGAGTATAACTTCCCATTCTTGTGGTTGTACATGATGTGGAGTAACACTGGTCATGTATTCATATATGAACATAGGAAAGTGATGGATGATTCATTGTACATTTTTTCCTATTCCCATCTCCTCTCCCTTCCCTTCATTCCCGTTCATCTAATCCACTGAACTTCTATTCTTCCCTCTTCCCTTATTGTGTGTTAGCACCCTCATAGCAGAGAGAACATTCAGCCTTTGTTTTTTTGGGATTTGCTTATTTCACTTAGCATGATAGTCTCTAGTTCTATCCATTTACAGACAAATTTGATAATTCATTCTTCTTTATGACTAAATAATATTCCATTGTGTGTACCTAACACAGTTTCTTTATCCATTCATCTGCTGAAGACCAACTAGTTTGGTTCTATAGTTTAGCCATTTTGAATTGAGCTGATGTAAACAATGATGTGGCTGTGTTACTATACTATGATGATTTTAAGTCCTTTGGGTATAAACCTAGGAGTGGGATAACTGTGTCAAGTGGTGGTTCCATTCCAAGTTTTCTGAGAAATATCCATATTACTTTCTAGAGTGGTTATACCAATTTGCCATCCCATTAGCAATGTATGAGTGTACCTTTTCCCCCACATCTTCACCAATATTTATTGTTGCTTTTATTCTTGATAATTGCATTCTGATTGGAGTGAGATTGAATCTCAGCATAGTTTTGATTTGCGTTTCTCTAATTGCTATAGAAGTTGAACATTTTTCATATATATGGTGACCATTCATATTTCTTCTGTGAATTGCCTGTTCAGTTCCTTTGCCCATTTATTGTTTGGGTTATTTTCTGGGGGGTGTAAAATTTTTTGAGTTTTTTGTATATCCTAGAGATTAATGCTCTACGTGAGGTGGAGATGGCAAAGATTTTCTCCCATTCTTTAGGCTCTCTCTCCATTGTTCTTGATTATTTTCTTTACTGTGAAGAAGTTTTTAGTGTGATAATATCCCATTTATTGTTTCTTCATTTGACTTCTTGTGCTTGAGGAGTCTCATTGAGGAAGTCGGTTCCTATGCTGACATAATAGTGAGTTGAGCCTACTTTTTCTTCTAGTAGGCATAGGGTCTCTGGTATAATGCCTATGTCCTCAAGGTACTTTGAGTTAAATTTTGTGCAGGGTGAGAGGTAGAGCTTTAATTTCATTTTGCTACATATGCATTTCCAGTTTCCCCAGCACCATTTGTTGAAGAGGCTATCTTTTCTCCATGGCTATCTTTTCTCTTTGGCACCTTTGTCTAGTATGAGATACCTGTACTTATGTGGGTTTGTCTCTGTGTCTCCTATTCTGTACCATTGGTCTACCTGTCTATTTTGGTGCCAATACCATGCTGTTTTTGTAACTATAACTCTGTAGTATAGTTTAAGGTCTGGTATTGTGATACCTCCTGCTTCACTCTTCTTGCCCAGGATTATTTTGGCTATTCTGGGTCTTTTGTTCTTCCATATGAATTTCATGACTGCTTTTTCTATTTCTATGAAGAACATCACTGGAATTTTAGTAAGAATTGTATTGAATCTCTATAATTCTTTTGCTAGTATGGCCATTTTGACAATATTAGTTTTGGGGGGATCTTTCTGTCTTCTAAGATCTTCTTCAATTTTTTTCTTTAGTGTTATGGAGTTTTCCAATGGTACTATTCTTGACATGCTTTAGGCAATATGGTTCTGTAAGTCTGCTTGTTTGGATAAATTCATGGTTTTGGTGAAAACCAACTTGTAATGTAGCCAGTCTTGTATGATATTATATGGTCCACTTGGCTTTGTATAGAAGAAATATAACTTCCACACTATTCCACTAATGACCAACAAAAGAATCAAAGATGTAATGCAAATGGAACATTGCAGACTACTCTCAACATCTACAAAGCAAATGTAGCAGCAAGTTATATGATTCAAACCTATTCTCATAAAAATTATAAAATGGACAAGTGATTTTACCAAATTTCATTCTACGCTAATTTAGAGCTATGCAGTAACAACATTCAAGAGCTGTGATTCTCAAATTTTTCATGCTATGAAACAAGTAGAATTTGAGAATGTCTGTCTAAACACCTGTTTAGGCTGTTCATTATTATTGGATGTGATAAGCCTGGAGGTTCCAGCTGTCCCAGATCTTACCCAAACACTATGAAAACTGAAGAAATCAATATAGAGACACCTCCCCAGCACACAAGTTTTATGTGATCTGTTCTATAGTATTTCAACAAAATTGGATTCAGAAATGTCTTAGAAGGAATTACTCTACCAGAAACATTTATCCACTTAACCTCTATGGTGTGTGTGTGCGTGTGTGTATGTGTGCGTGTGTGTGTGAATGTGTGCATGCACACATATGAGTATTTATATTTCTCTGAGAGCATTTCAATTTCCCCCTATCATTTCTCTTTCAACCTTCTACTTGTAAGACTGAGTCATGAAGCTTATTGCTCCCAAAAAGGATATGGCAAAACCTGCCCCAAACAAAGAGGTTCTTGGTATCCTTTGTCTCCTATTTGAATATATTGAGTACCATGGAAAGGTCATTGTCTTGAAAGTCCAATGCTATTAACAACAAAGATAATTTTCTAAATACTTTTAGCTCTCAATTAACATGACAAACAGAGCATAGCTGACTAGATCATGGAGGTTTACTATATTCTAAAAATAGAGAAAATTCAGGAAATGAGTAAAGTAGAAGAAATTCTGTTCCTTCTGGCCATAGTGGGTAGGGGAAACGAGAGAGGAGATGGGAAGGTAGAAGAGTTTAAAATTGGGATCTTTGTTTTCCACACTCTTTTCATAGCTTGGGGAGGCCTCAGGCCCATTGGGGAAGACCAGATGATGACTCATACATTGGAGGGAGTGAGGAAGGGTTGGAAATGCCTGTAGTTGGAACAAATATGACTCTATGAATGAGGATATCAGGTTTATGACTATGGACTAAGTAGGGTATGGATCACAGTCCCAGAAAGACTTCCATGTTCCATGCTCTTGGATAGGCAGAATTAATATAATCAAAATGGCCATACTTCCAAAGGTGCTATTCCTTTTATTAAATTTAATGCAATTCCAATTAAAATTCCAATGACATTCCTCATAGAAATAGAAAAAGCAATCATGAAATTCATCTGGAAGAATAAAAGACCCAGAATAGCCGAAACAATCCTGGGCAGGAAGAATGATGCAATACCATAACTTAAACTCTACTATAGAGCAATAGTAACAAAATGGCATGGTACTGGCACCAAAATAGACAGGTAGACCAATGGTACAGAATAGAGGACACAGAGACAAACCCACATAAATACAGGTATCTCATACTAGACAAAGGTGCCAAAAACATACAATGGAGAAAAGATAGCCTCTTCAACAAATGGTTCTAGGAAAACTGGAAATCCATATGCAGCAAAATGAAACTAAACACACCCTGCACAAAACTCAACTCAAAGTGGATCAAGGATCTAGGAATTAGACCTGAGACTCTGCCAAATTGAAGAAATAGTAGGCCCAAATGTTCTTCATCTGGTTGCTATTAAAGGTCAGATAGAACCCATGTACTTTAAATGGCACCAGTCTAAACAGCAGAATAGAAGAGTTGCTCTACTATAGGTACCATGTCAACACAGGGAGACTTTCTTCTCTGTCCCTAGCATTGTGTATATAGCAGGAGGACTCCAAGATGGTCCCCCATGATCCTTATCTGTAGGTGGTCTTAACTTTGTATCATCCCTTCCACTTAATTGTATCCTTGTGACTTGCTGCCAACCAAAAGAATACTCCAAATGGAGTCAGATGATGTCATCCGCATGACCACATTCTGTAATATATCAGTGATGAAGGAGTCTATTATTCTCTGTGATTGGCTTTGAAGAAGCAAGATGTCATGAATCCTGTTACAGAGAAATGAATTATATCAACAACTTGTGTCATCTTAGAAGTAGGTCCTTCCCTAGATAAGAATCCAGTCTTATCAATACCCTTAACTGCAGCCTTATGAATGGGAATAAGCACAGGGCCCAATTAAGCCATGTCTAATATTCTGACCTATAGAAGCTGTGAGATTAATAAATGAGTTTTTAAAACCACAGATATTATGATAATTTGTTATGCAGCATAGAAAGGAAATACAAGATCACAGAAGCCTCATCCTCTTATACCTGTATACTACCTTGAAGCCAAGAAGGAAAGGAGGCAGGAATCTGAAAAAGACTGAATTAAAAGGAGACCTTTAAAGTTAGAAGAGACTAGAGTGAATATTTTTGTAATATCCAAGAGTGTGAGTGTAGTTAGGCTCATGGTGGAAGGTTTGATATATCGTACATTACTAAGGTATTTTTGTGTGTCTAAGTCTAGTTGGAGTGGATCAGTGATACACATGCAAATACTTCAGCTACCATATCATGGTTATCTTGAAATTTATGGTTGAAGTCATTTGGGGAGGTTGCAATCCTTCTTGGTTCCAGAGAGTTTGTGGCTATAATATCTCTTTACTGTACCCTTATGTTAAATCAAGCTCAATCACGAATATCAAGGAGGGAAAATAGATTAAAGAGCCCAATAAAGAACCTGTTTCTTTGAATACAGTTCAATAAAATGAATACAGCTTAGTATCTAGGGTTTTTGTTGTGGGGTTTGAACTCCTCAGTATAATGAGCCCTTATTTGTGAAATTGTATCTTCATTTACGAGAAGCCTTAAGATACTGAGGGAACATTAAAATAGCTCAGTTGATTAATTACACTTGGATGGACTTCAGATTTGTTCATGGCAATGCATCTGGGAAACAGTAGCCAGTGGCAGAGTTTAGGCATCCCTCAGCAGCCATGTGGCTTGTGTTGACAGTATGAAATGCAGGCTTTGCCCTCTGACAGGGAAACTGGCATAGATCAATTGCAGTGTCTAGGAGACTGTTTACTTGGGGTGCTCTGAGTGGACTTGGATCTTTCCACAAGGGCAGGAACTGACAGAGTTTGTTAGATTCTGGCAAAATGAAGGTTGGCATGGTATTTGTCTCTCCTCCACAACTCTGCCAGACCCAATCATTTCTGAGTAGCAGCTCCCCCATTGCCTTACAGGAGAGTGGTGCCCTTGCTGGGTGTTAGATTCTGTGTTTCCTCAAAACCTTACTGAGTGTGGCAGTGTGGGTAGGACCTGCAGAAATTCCATCTCTTTGGTACCTGAACAAAGATTTATCTCCAGACTCTTACAGTGAGGATCCAGGACCCCTGAGAGTTCTGGGCTAAGAAAATGCCCTCAGGGCCAGGATCAACCAGAAGGAAACAAAAGACTGCATTGTTGTCCTTCCAGAAATTGATATGAGGATGGGGTAGAGGGAATCCGTCTTGGAGGGTGAGGACTTGGCAGTGACTACACAAGCAGCTGGCAACTCTGTGGGGTTGGCAAAGCACGGGTGCAGCTCTGGGCCTTAAATACAACAATGCCTACAGAGCAAGGGGGAAAGAGGAACCAGACGACTGGCTGATAGCATTGGGAGGTTCTTCCCCTTTCAGTTCATTGTCAGCAAAATTACATAATCAAGTAATCTTTCACTTTTTCTCACATACACAAACCACTAAGGAAGAAAGGCATGGAGCACAATGATCATGTCCTGATTTATGCTAGTTTCCCCAAAAGTTAGTGCAGTGAAAGTGAAAAATATCACTGTTGGCACAATGTGGTGGTATAGTATCACTTCCTTTAATAAACTAAAAGCTACTATGTATTGATCCATTTTTAAAAGAAATGGTTAAATTTAAGGGCTGGGCATGAAAATAGGGAAAGGGGAAAGAATTATTTATGTCAATGTGTCCATGCATATATATGATTTCTTGAAACAGATATGATATTTCATAGGCCTGCCCATCCATCAGAGCTTAAGCAATTTGGTGTGTGTGTGTGTAAAAATAGCAAATGGTTTGCATTCCTCTGTATCTGGATACTGTTTGGGGGCACTGTACAGGAGGCCTCCTTCCCACTGACTAATTTACAGAAAAGAATGGTAACATTTCAGCTCCATAGTGGGTTGTTATCAAACATTTTGAACTGTAATCTTGTAATTGCTATTAATGTTGCATTAAAAGATTATTTAATGAAGGAGATCATGCCAGGAGCAAGCATTATAATGGCTCCAAGCCGCCTGCCACCCACATACCTGGAAAAAGTCCCTACTGTTGTGGAAACTGAAGATGAGCACTGCTTGCCACTTCCAAACAATAGGTTTCACATTAGAATTGTCAAGACGTGTTGCTTTTGGCATGTGCACGTACACACATGAACAACATACACATACTCCTCAATGGCATGAATGAATACATTATGCCAGTGTTTCATGAAAAATTGATCAGAAGTTTCTATCTTTAATTACAGTATTTTATTTGGAAAGAATTCATGTGGAGAAAGTATTAGAACTTTCTTCAACTCTTCTATCTAGAAAAACATTTCCTTTGCCTGTTTCCTAACATTTTGTGGGTTCTCCTTTTCTTAGAGCCAGATTTTCAAAGGCTTGTACCTAATTCTGGATTAAAAGTCATGTCTGTACTGAAAAAGTGGTGACAATGTATGGGGATTGCCTGATTTGCAAACTAGTATAAGTGTTTCTTTATCCAAATTTAGGTTCTGTTGCAGGAAAATAACTTTTTAGAATGCTTATCTGATTGATGTACTTTCTGATCCTTGTTTGGAAAAACAACTTGATCATTCACCTGTACAGATTGAGAAATTTAATACAGAAAAAGTGGGAGTTGTTTTCCAAGCCCTCCAAACACATAGACCCCATTGCCATATGCACATGTCTCTAGTGCAAGATTTTTCAACATCAGCACTATTGACATTTGGGACTGGAAAACTATTGTGAGCAGCTATTATGTGTCTTGTAGGAGGGTTGCAGTGTCCTTGGTTTTTAACCATTATGTTATGGTTTAACTATGAGGTGTTCCCCAAAAGCTCATGTGCAAGAAAATGCGAGAAAGTTTAGAAGTGAAATGATCAGGTTATCAGACAGAACCTTAACCCAATCAGTGAATTGATACCCCGAGAGGGATTAACTGTGTGGTAACTTTATGTAGGTAGGTTATGATTGAAGGAGGTAGGTCATTGGGGTTGTGCCTTGGGAGTTTATATTTTGTCCCTGGTGAGTGAAGCTCTGTCTGCTTCCTGGTTGTCATATCCTGAGCTGCTTTCCTCTGCCATGTTGTTCTGTCATGATGTTCTACCTCATTTTCAACCCAGAGCTATGGAGTTGATTGTCTATGGACTGAGACTTCTGAAATCAGAGCCTAAAATAAACTTTTCCTCCTCTAAAATTGTTATTATCAAGTCTTTTGGTCACAGCAGCAAAGAGCAGACTAAAACACATGGGATTCCATTTCCAACCTAGTCCATAGTCATAACAAACAACAATATCACTAAACATTGTTTGATGTCCCCTGGGGATACAAATTAATCACCATGTGTGAGCTACTGCTCATAATCCCATGTGGCAAGTACCATTATCCTTCCCATTGAACTGGTGGGGAAGTTGAGGTTCTGAGAGGTAGTAGTTCAGTCAAGATCACAAGCTAATGTGTGGCACAGTCACTGTCACTCAGTGAGATCAGCAGAGTGGACCTGAATGTCAGCTTTGGACCACCTGGGTAGTTGATTATCTCACATGTTGAAGCCTTAGTTTCTGTCCAATTGCTTTAAAGAGGGAATAACAGAATTATGGCTGTAAACCTGAGGATCTTCCCCAGGATTCTTCACTCCCCATTCTGCACAGACCATCACCATAGGATTGGAAGATATTTCAGATTTTGAGGATAACTTTCTTTCTAGAGCCAGGGCCACATTACTTGTTTGGGTATCTTGGATTTACCTATAACCAAATTGAAAAACAAAAACAAAAACAGGACTGAAGCATCAGGAGGACTGGGTTCTAATCCTGTGTGACTTTAGGCGAGTTCTTTCCCTTCTCTGGGTCTCATTTGGACATGTGTATAAGGAGAGACTTAGACTTCATCATCTCAAAAAGTCATGTCAGCTCAAAGCTCTTGCAAGAGGGCTTAGCTGGTATGAACTACAGCATACATTAGCAGCCCTGGGACTTGGTATTATGGCTCAATATGTATGAATTTGGTGAATGACTTGGGGATGGCTTATAGACAGGATCTGAGGACTGTTTTCCTTGTGCAGACTTAAGAGGCCCTAGACACAGCCTACTTCTGAGGGAAAATGTGCAAAGGGGGAAACTCCTTCTCCTTGCTTCTTTTCCTAGGTTCTAAAAACCACTGTCACCAACCTGGGAAAACACCCCTGATTTGGCATCATAAAAGGGTATAAAGACTTTTGCTCTTGGTGCTATGGCTTTTATTGGGTTGCTGGGGAAAGAACAGCAGAGCATTCCTTATTATATATCTTCAGGTCAGAATGTTATTGCTTTTGGCCAAAGGCCATTGCAAGACTTATAGAGCAAAGAGTAGATACAATGTATTTTTAAAGAAATTATAAAGATCAAAACAGACCTAAGACTGAGTCTCTGAGTGTAAGATTTGGCAGCATTTTAGCATTGTTTCATAAAAGGAATCCTCCTCCTCCACTGTTTAAACTGGAGCTTTCACTAGCTTATGCTTTGGCATTTGAAGAATCCAATACAAATAGACACTTGAAATATATGCCTGCAAAATGACACACGTGGTTAGAATTAGCCCCCAAACTTTGTTTTTTTTCCAAAAACAGTTGACTTTGTGTACCATCATGGACTTGGCCCACAAGTACGGTTTTCCCAGGCTAGGTGTTTCTGGGTTGCTCTGCCTTTGATCATTAAAGTAAGCATGACTTGGAAAAGGGTACATGGCAGCAGTGGTCTTCCACCTTTCCTGTGTATTTGAACTACCTGCAGGGGCTGTAGAAAATACTGTCACCTGGGTCACACTACCTAGAATTCTGACTCAATTGAATAGGCATGTGGCCCGGGCATTGGGAGTCTTAAATGATACAAATGAGCATCTAATATTAACAACTGTACTATAGAGACTTGTTCCTGAAAATTAAGTTTTCCATTCTTTTTCATTTTTCCACAACCACCCGGGAAATAATATATGGAATGACATGTAGTAAGTACCCCATCAATGTGTCTTCAAGCTGAACCTGAATCTAGATCCCTCCAGAACCATTACAGCTAACAGAGGATCTGATTAAAGATCTATTCCCATAGATTCTCTTTGCCTCCACTTCTCACCTCAACTGCAGATCTATCCATCCAGTTGCCCAATGGATTCACCTTACATTTTAAGTACTTCAGATTCCACAGGCCTGAGCCTGTACTCAAATTTGTCCTCCTCAAAAAATGTTTCTCTTTTTTAGTTCTCTATATCAGTAGTGAAAAACACCATTGTCTAACCAGACACCTAACTGATCTCCTCTTTCCTCTCTCTCCCCTATATCCACTCAGTAAGAGCCTCTTTAATTCTTTATGAGAAATCTTTATTCTGTCTTCTATCTACTTTTCCTACTTCCTTCTTCATCACCATCATAGCTTCAGTTATCTCTTTCTACTGGAGTCCTAGTAGGTCTCATTATTGACTAGAATCATCCAGGGAAGCCTCAAATATGTCCTGATGTCTTAGATCACTTCCAGATATTGCATTCAGATGCTTTGCAGTTGGTCAGCACAGAGGCATGTTAAGAAGAAAATCCCTTTGTTGTCATATGTGGCCAACGTGGAAGATATCTGCGTCTTGTGAACTACTCTTAACCCCCTCCCATCCTCCAAGCATGTACTCTTCTCTCTGCTGACATAATCTTATAATATTCCCATTGAAACCGTTCACTGGCTCCCCAAAACATCTATGGTGAAGTCCAATGTACTTTGGCAGACATTGATGTTCTTTGGAGATGTTGTCCTGGCCAACTTTTGAGTTCCATCCACCACCATTCCCCCTTTGCACTCTATTCCATGGGCTCCTATGCCTCTGATTGTGTTCCCACTGCTCTGACCTCCAAATGCCTTTCATCCTTCCCTGCCCAGCATTAATCATTCTAGATCCTATAATGTCCTCTGGGATTCCCAAGGCCCATTGCTCAACCTTTGTTCTAACATTAATCATGTTTTAGATTAGTTAAAATTGGTTAAGTGTTTCTCTATTTCTCTCTATTCCAACTGGATTGTCATCATTTTGAGGACAGGGAACGTGTCATATTCCTCTTGTATCCCTAGTCTCTGGGTCACTGTGTATTGTAGAGAGTCAATAAATGAATTGAACCAATAGGTCCATGACTATTTGACCCCTTAGATCAACAGTAATGAAATAGAATTGACACAGCACAAATTATTTGTAATTTTTTCTTGCTATTATGAGGCTGATCCTGACATAAATTTTTTACCTGATTCTCAAGGGAAAATGATAGTTTCCTTAGGTATTTTGTTATTGTCCCAGATATATAGATGTGATACAATTCTGAAATGGCTAAATTTGTGCTTCCAACATATTAGGGAGGAGGTGATGGTGATAAAAATAAGGGTGCTTTAAGAAAATTATTTCATAATGTTTCCAGGATTGCACTCTTTATTATCCTAGCCGGATTCCTTTGTTTAGATAGAATTTGGGCCACTGAATTACATGCACTGTGGAAGAGGAAAATCAATTAAGTGGCCCCCTTTGGTTCAGGAGAGTTTCAATCTGGCTCCTATGGCTTTAGTGACTGTGGCCTTTACTGTCTTAGCATGTCATTTCCAGGAAAGTGCTTAGCTAAAATAAATGCCTAGCTATTTAAATATCTAATATTATCAATTGACTGATAGTATAGAAACATCCAATTATCAGTTTGCCCTTCTCCCAATCATAAATTTCCTTTTTTGGTTAATTACTATTTAATGATGGTTCTTAAATTGAATGATTTATATATATATATGGGGGAGTTCTTAAGTGAATTTTTAAAATGTATTTATACCACACCTTATTTTGCAATGGCATTGAAGCAACTTATAAGCAGACACAAAAATTACATAATTTTTTAAAAAAATTCCAGGGATATAAAATTTCCAAGCTTCTATAAAATATTGATTAACACAGAGATAGAGGTATCTAGGTTCAGCAGAGAGGAAAATTCCTGGCAAGGTAATAATCTAATACCAAAATTTCAATAGTTATCTTGGATTCTATAGAATAAAGCTATGTCATACTATTTTATATAATATTTATTCAAAAGGAAAAAAGTCTCTTGATTGCTTATTCTGTATTTTATTGATTTTTCTATCAATAATGTGAATAAACTTTATCAGCAGTATCCACTCTGTTTTTTTTTTAGAACCCCTTCATTAAGTAACACATTGCAAAAGTATTTACTACCTTGTCAGGACAGAACAGGGCCCAAGACCACCTCACTATTTAAAAAATGACAGAAAATAGGAGGAAAGCACATATATTTAAGGGCAAAAGTCATCAGAAAGAGTCAACACAGTAAATAAATTGAATAATAAAAACAAGCTAAAAATAGTTTATTACTACACACAAGAGTGATTTAGAATTTGTTTGGGGGTAATGAAATACCCTATAATCAGATTTCAAGATTAAGTAGGTCATTAAAGTGAAGGTTGAATAGAAACAGGAATAAGATGCCCTTGTTTAACCCTATGGTCAGAGCACTGAAAATTTCTACCTTTATTTTATCTGGGGTGCCAGTGAAGACCTGCTGAAGCAGAACTGAAATGTCTATCAATGATGGTGCAAGGCCATTTGGCTAGAGTAGATTTCTGGTGACAGAGCCAAGGGCTGTGGCAAAAAAATCTACAAATGCAGCACAGTAGGGTTTAAAAGGGCTTCATATGCTCTGTGGTACAAAATGACAAAGAGTTGTTTTATTATGTATAAAATTCTTTGTGCACTGAGAGCAAGTAATGCTAAACTAAATTCAATGCCTTAAACATCTATTTTAAAAGAGTTTTAAAAGTCTGTTACTAGACTCTTTGATCAGGAGAGTGCTATGGACATAATGCGCCTGGTTTTCTGCAGTGTTTGATATTTATTCATTGAATAAATATTTCTCTAATAGCTACTGTCTGCTATACTAGGCTAAATAGCCTTTCAGGCACTAGGGGATATAGCAAGGACAAAATAGTCAAAGATCCATGTTTTTGGAGCTGACATTCGAGTGGGAAAGAGATAAAACCAAAATCACTCACTGATGTTAGTTCTGGGTGCTACAGAGTACTTGGCTATCAGGGCAAGAGATGGGGTGGAAAATATTACTTATTGTAGGATGATCAGTGCAGGCCTCACTATTAAGTTGACTGTGAGCAGAGACTTGAAGGCAGAGAAGGAAAAGGCCCCATGGCTGAGTAGAGTATCCCAGGTAGAGGGAATCACAAGTGCAAAAGGCCTGAAATACAGAGGTGAGTGTTGGAAAAGATGAAAGGAAGTCAGAACTAGTAGAATTGATTGCACTAGAAGAGAGTGAAAGGAGAAGAGGACAGAGTGATGTCAGGGGAAGGGAGTAGGGGATACATAATGTTGTTCAGTTAAAGAGAAGAACTGCAAGTTTCCTGTCAGAAGAATGGAACACCAAGGTGTGTTATGACATCATGAAGATGGAGAAATGAAAGCTGGATGGAAGCAAGGTTTAATGAATTCCTGGCTGGTGGAGCCATCCAAATGGATGATTAACAGATCAACAGAGAAGTTGGGGGAGGTCTCCAAGTGGTCCACCATGGAGCTCTGCACTTGGCTGCAACATCATAAGCGATTCATTTGACTTGGGTGAACAATAGATTATATTAGTAATAGTTGATACTTAAATAGCAAGCCAAGCACAGTTCAAATTGCTTTACATATATTCTTTCATTTAGTTCTCACAATGGCTTTATGACTAAGCACTAGTAATAATCATCATTTCACCAGTATGCCTCTAGAAACACTAAAAGACAAAATAAAATGCTTGGCGTCCCAAGTCTTAGCATGATGATGGCCTGGATCCAGAGTTCACACTCATGTTCACCATCACACTTTCAGCATAGAACATATTCATGCCCATCAAATTTTCAGATAAAGCAAAGTTGGAGTAAGAGGAGCAGGGTTTATATAGAAGGTGTTTTTACATTGTGGTTCAGAGCACACAAACACACACACCAACCACTCAAACACAAGTTTTATATTGCAGTACTCACTTTTACTATGTGAGATTATACTATGTTCTGTTCTAATTTAATTTTTTAAAAAGCAGATCATGACAGCCAAATCAATTTCACATCCCTATGATAGGTCTCAGCCTACAGTTTGAGAAACACTATGGCAATGTGTTAGTGAAACCTACTCCTCCCAGCATGCAAAGTAACACGTGTTTATTGTTTGACACACCAATACATACATATACCTCCTGTCCAGATATTGCCTGAGAATATTATTCTTTATCTAAACGACAACAGAAAAAAGCTATAGGAAAGGCCTGAGGGAAAATAAAATAAATAAAAAATAAAAAAGGAAAGGGCCAAGGGAAGAATAGAATTGTGACAATATTATAAAGTTATCTGATGAGGTAGAGGGACAATGACCAATTTTTCACATTAGGGGAAACTCACATAACTGAACTAGCAGGGAGATGGCAGGAAGACAAGTTCTGTATCCAGTTATGTAGCACGAGGGCATGGAATGCATTATTCAGTCCAGTGTCAATGACTTGGCAGTTATGGTTGTTAGAAATTTCTCTGTGATTTTGGTAATAGATTTTTCTTCAGCCACAATGTTGCATATTGTGAGTTCCATCATTTCTTGAGTATCTTTATCAGTGTTTTATGAGAGAAACTGCACGAAGAACCAATCATCTTATAGATATGTGGTAGAAGATTGTTGCTAAAATTTAATGTTTATTGTTGAGCTTAGGAATAAGAAAGATACATTTCATGATTTATATTTTAGATCCTTCTTCCTGTTTAGCATAACAGACTGTAATTTGGGTTCTGGCCATTTTTTTGTTATTTTCCTTTTTGGCCAGGAACCAGATTTTTATGTAATAATTAATTCATTTGATGAGACAGTAAATTTAATATCCCTAAATGTAACATCAAAATACAAAAAAAAGAAAACAAAAAAAAAAAACATTTGAATGAAAATTTGTCTTTACATGTCTTCCATGATGGCATTTGACCTTCACCTGGTACCAAAGCTCTTGTATAAAAATGCAAGTGTGAGTTCTGAAAGTATGTACCAGTACCTATCTATAAGGTGAGCACTGATGAAAAGATTCTTTTAGATTATTATAATAAATGAGAATGTAAAACTAAATAGTTCTTGTAATCCTTCGGGATCCCTGAAACTTTGTCATTTGATTCCAGTTTGAAAAACATTGAGTTACACAATTCATATGTTTTTAATGAAAGACACTACTATTTCTTCAGGGGGAACAGTATTTCATAGTGTTTAGGAGCACAGATTGCCAAGAGAAGAAAGGCACAGGCTGCACAGTCACAGATCTGGATTTAAATCCTGGCTCCTCATCCTAGACTGGTCTCTGTTATTTTCTCTTTAGTCCAAGACACTTAAAATATTTCTAATTGGCACCAGTGTGGCTGTGAACACAAAGGCCAACATGGGCACTGAAATAATAAGGCAGTGCCCAGCCATAGGTGGTCATCCTGATGATTTCTAAGTTTCATATATTGGTATTAATTTTGAGATCTGATCAAAGTTAAAATTCCCATTTTAAAACATTTTTTACAACCACCAATCCTGAGAATATGACAATGGATCTTAGCTTAGTGCACTAGATAAACATAGCTAGAATCCGGCAAGTTTGGTGGCCAGCATTCAGCTGTAGGGTCAAAAGAAGTTTCAGTAACCCACAGATAGGTAAAGAAGGGTCAGGGGAAGTCCCAACATTTTGTGATGACACTTGGGACAGATGAGACCTTTCCTTATTTGAGGATCAGATAACTGAGCATAAGATTTAAGCAAACAATATATCTAAATAGAGTTAAGATAGAATGTGCTTTATAGCCTGGCTTCTCATACTGTAACATGCATGGGAACCCCAGTGCATTTTGTGAAATGCAGATGGTCATTAAGGAAGACTGAGGTGGAGCTTATCCTGCATTCCTGACTAAGCTTCCAAGTCAGGCCATGCTGTGGGTCTGTAGACCGTTCTTTGCATAGTGAGGGATTAGGTACCTGATTTTCAAATTTGGCTGCATATATGAATGTTCCTGAGAGACTCAAACAGTGCTGATACCTGGGATGTACCTCCTGTGATTCTGATTTTATTGGTATGGAGTCTGATCTGAGCATCATGATTTGTAAAATCTCTCAGGATGCTTTTTTCCTGGTGCAGTCAAATTTGAGAAGAATTGTGTTATAATGCCCAGAAACCAGAGAAAAGTGGTGGCAAGAGATCTACAGATCGTGCCACATGGGAGACAAGTGGAAGAAAGCAGGTTATTTAGATCAGATTAAGAAAAGTGCATTGGTGAGTGTCTGTGTGTCTTTTTGTGTGCGTGTGTGTGTGTGTGTGTGTTATGCCTCCTGTGGACACATATTTGTTGACAGAGAGAAGTACATTGAGTCTGATTGTTGCAGAGGATAAAGCTAGGAGTGAAATATGTAGCCACATATGTAGCTGACTGTAGGCCTTGAGTTTAGTATAAGGTGATGCTTTCTGACTCATTAGGCTGTCTGGCAGAGGTATTCCTCTGCACACTCACAGGGTAGTGAGCTTACCATCATTCAAAGTGTGCATGAAGAGGGCATGTAATAGCCTGCTGACTGGATTTCAAAGGGCTCACTTCAAAGGACAGGAGTTTGGACTACTTGACCTCTGGGTTCCCTCCTGAAGGTCAGAGCTCTTAGAGCCCTGAAGGGACCCCAGTGACTGCCCTCACTATATCAGGTTGTGACTCTGGTAGTGACTTTACTCTTCAAAAGTTCAAACAACTAGAGAACAGATATAGCCAATGAGACCTCATTATCCACCTAGGGCTTTAATTATAAGATGACTTTCTTTCCTTTTAAATTTGAATAGTACATCATTTTTATGCAGTTGATTAAATAATAAACCTACCTTCTCACCCTTATTTGTGATTGCATTCATAAGCCATGAATAATTAGAAATAATATTTGAAACAAAGGCCTTCTGGGCTTATCTCATGAAAAAAATAATTAAACCATAATGAAATTTCATAAGAATAATCAGCCTCCCTACCGCTCCCAAAGACCACACGCACGCGCACATTAACATTTCTCAAAACCAGTTGTTTGTTCTTCCATGTACTTCAAATAGTGGTGTGGAGGGTCTTTTGGTTATTTTGTTTATCTCTGCTACATTTACCTTCTCTTTGTGTCAACTAAGTGGTCAAACTTCCAACTTCTTAACAGTGTCACTGTAGGGAAAAGAGAATTGGCTTGGGGGACAGAGAGAACTGGAGTGAATCCTGGAGCTTCTATACCTCAGCTCTCTCATGATCTTGGGCACATTGCTCTAAGTCATAGAAATAATACTTTATGTATATATGACTGTGGTCATGATCACTGAAATAAAACCTATGAAGTGCCTAATGCAGTGCTGGGCACATTTGGGAGTTCAACAAAGGCAGCCATTGTTGATGTGCCAATTATGATTTATATGCCCCTAACTCCCAGGTACATCATATATGTGCATGAGTAATGGAGAATACAGAAGTGGCAACTGCCCCTCCCCAACCTGACCCCTGTTTCTGTTTGCTGATTCAAACCACCTGAAGAATGATTAAGCTAAAGACATGGCATTTTTTGGTACAGATATGGAGAATTAGCAAATCATGGTATCTACAGTTCTCTGCTACTCAACTTCTCAGTCCCTTTTAGTTCCTACTATGTGGAGGGTGGGAATAATGGTCTCAGCAGCAGTAGCCATTGAGATAATATTCCATGAGCTCTCAGCATGTTTCAGGTACTGCTCAAAATTGTTGGCTCTTTTAATATGAGGTAACTATGTTGATTCCATTATACAAATGAGGAAAATAATGCTCAATCAGGTTAAGAAATTGCACAGCACTACATGACTGTTAATATGTACATAATGGTATAGGCTCACAATCCCTTCCTTGTTTGCAATTCTGAAATGCAATGTGGGTTGAAAACTCAATTTCCTTTGTGAAGTTTCAGCAAACTTCTCTGGTGTCAGAACTTGACCTGAACTCACTATGTGACCATTTACAGTTTAGGTATCCTACTTTATCTGAGTATATAGCTGCTTCACCTCAGAAGAGTTACTGTCTTGATTTTAGGGTGCTGCTCCTGGCTTCAATGGGGGTGTTACATCATGTACTGCTATATCATTGAATGACATTTCTGTAATTCAAATAATTCTAAGTTCTGAAACATTAGGCTCCAAGTGGTTGGGTAAAGAGTCTTGGTCGTACTGTTGTAAATATCCATATTCAAGTTACTCATGGATTAAGTAACCATTTGTGAACTGGACTTGTAAATTCACCATGTAAGGGTCAGGCTCACTAAAGACTTTTGGAATGCAGCCCTTTTGTTATGGTTTAGATATAAGGTGTCCACCAAAAGCTCATGTGTGAGACAATGCAGGAAATTTTAGAGGTGAAATGATTGGTTATGAAAGCCATAACCCAATTAGTGAATTAATTCCCTGAAAAGGATTAACTGAGTGGCAACTGAAGGCAGGTAGAGTGTGGCTGGAGGAGGTGGGCATCAGGTGCTTGCCTTTCAGTATATATTTGTATCTGGCAAGTGAAGTCTTCTCTCTGCTTCCTGGTGCAATGTCCTGAACCACTTTCCTCCACCATGATCTTCTGCCATGATGTCCTGCCTCACCTGGAGCCCTGAGGAATTGAGACTGCCAACTATGGAATGAGACCTCTGAAACCGTGAGCCTTCAAATAAACGTTTCTTCCTCTAATTGTTCTTGTCAGGTCTTTTAGTCACAGCGGTGAAAAAGCTGATTAAAACACCTTCTCTCTACATTAACTACTGTGTATAAAACCTGAGGTAGAGAAATTGTCAGACCCTGCTCTCTGTGATATGCTGGTGTCATTTGAGGGCCACTGCTCCTGGTAGGATACAAGGACAAGGGCACCTAAGTAGAGTACAACTGCAAACCATATAATCTAATTTCCATAATTAAAGTGAAATGAGACATTTGGGAAAGGTGGGAAGCAGAGTTTCATTCTCCAGCTCCTTGCAGTACTTTCACAATTCCCTTTCTCCTTTGTAGCTGTGGTCAGACTAAAAGTTCAGTGATGTGCAGAAGAAACCCCAAAACTGTCCTTTTTTATCCTAAGGCTTCAGCTGTCCCTCAGCCAATCAGCAATTTGGGTTTGGGGATTTTTCAACTGCTTCACCTTTGAACAATCACTAGATAAAGTTGCTGTCTATGTAGTCAGGTTGTTGTAGAAGTTTACTTATGTTTTGCAGTTGTAAAGGTAAATGTTTGAAGAAGTAGCTGAATCTTTTGAGGGAGAGGGTGGGCAGGGCAGGAAAGACATAGGGAGGAGTATCTCCCTGATCATTAATCGATTCCCGAAACCCAAACAGGAGGAGGCATTTTCCCACTGTACCTGGTACTTCCCACCAAAATAATTGTTTTATTTTGCTTTTGTTTTTGTCTTATTTGTCTCCTGCAGTTTGCCACTTCTCACTTTGTGCTTCAGATGACAGGATGGAGGAGACTTAACGACTTTCAGGAAAATACCATAAAATCAGAGCGAAAATTGAATGTGATTTCTTGTGATGCCCAAACAGGAACCAATATTTCCATTCCATTCTGGTACATTCTTCCTAACTTTCATAAACATAAAAATAGCTACCTAAAAATAAGAGATTATACTCTATGTATATATGATCTATCAAAATGTATAAATTCATTCTACTGTCATGTACTACTAATTAGAACAAAAAATTTAAAAAATAAAAAAATAGCTAACTTGTGTGCCATGCTAACCTAGTTCTATGTACAGAACTACATAGTGCCTAGTTCTTGGCACTTAAATTCATTTATGCCAAATAAGAGCCTTATGTGATTTAGCAGTATTTTTAAAACATATTAATTGAGGTATAGTTCACAGCTCATAAGATTCACCCATTTAAATACACAATTTGGTGGGTTTTAGTGCATTTGTAGATATATGCAATAACCATCACAATCCATTTCAGAACAATTCATCCCCACAAAGAAGCCCCTGCCTATTGCCAGTCACTCCCTATTTCCCTTTCCCTTAGTCCTTGGAAACACTACTCAATTTTCCCTACATATGCATGGCCTTATCTGAATAACTTATATCAATGAAATCATTTGATATATGATCTTTTATGTCTGGCTTCTTTCACTTAGCATCATGTTTTGGAGATTTATCCACACGGTAGCATGCACCAGTATTTCATTTTATCGCTCAAAAGTGTTCCATTGAACAGATAAACCTCAACATTTTATCCATCTGCCCATTGAAGGACATTTCAGTTGTTTCCAATTTGGGGATATTATCAATAATGCTGCCATTTATCTGTGTAAGATTTTTATAAACATGTTTTTATTTCCCTTGGATATAGACCTAGGAGTTGTTGAGGCAGTATTTTTACTGTTCTCAATTTATAGGGGAGGGAACTGAACTACTGAGAGAATAGAGAGGTAGAGCTAGGGTCACTCCAGGAAGGCAGCACAGGGGACTATGATCACATTTTGCCATTAGGCCATGGGTCAGTCTTTCATCAGGAAAACAGTACATTCAGACACACTGTTCCAGTGGAGCAGACTGACTTTAAAGTTAAAATGACAGGGAATCAAATTCTAGCCATCCCACTTAGACACTGTGTGACCTTGGGTAAGTTAGTTAATATCCATGCACTTCTGTGTCCTCTTATGTAGAATGAAAACAACAATAGTTACATCATAGGTATATGACCTGCCTGACATGCACTCTGTTCACACTAGGTTCTAGTTTATATTATTGTTCTTAGCAACACCTAGGAGAGTACTGGTAAGTCCTACATTAACAATGAGCTCTGTGATGTATGAGTTGTCATTGAGTACCAGAAGCGGGTTACAGTCTGCAGAAAGAATTGAAGGAACTAGAGTTCTTTCCACCTTTTAAGCTGGAAGACTAATGTTTGGAAATAGATGTATATGACTCAGTCAGGCTGACCCAGGGGCAGAAGAGACAACTGAACTGCCTAGAACCACACTCCAGATGGAATTGGTGAGTGTGAGCAAGACCAGAAAGCCAGCTTGATGCCTTTAGTAAAGACTTTCCTTCCAGAAAATCCATGTTTTTAGGAGATCCAGATACCTTGGTAAGGTTTCTCTTCTATGTTTGGGATGAGTGAGGTTGTAGACAGTGTGGCAAATATATGTAGGGCCTCTGGCAGCAGAACATCTTTATCCAATCCCACTATAACAACAATAGCTGTGGGAGGTTGGGCAAGTCACTTAATTTCTTGATGCCTCAATTTCCTCATCTGTGAGTAGGGAAATAATAGCCCATTTCCTCACAGGGCTGTAGTTAGGAGTAAATGAGTTCACGTACATAAATCACCTAGGATTAGTGCTCAGAATAGAGTAAGCCTTATGTATAGGATTACTGTTGCTGATGTTCCTCTTATTACTACTACCCTGTCAACTTGTAGTGGAGTCTCTGTCCAAAGTCTCCTTGGCTTTGGTGAAACAACGCTTGTGCAGGTTGCTTTTTTTCTATTTTTGTTACTACATAACAAATGACCCAAAACTAACTGGCTTAAAATAACCATTTTATTAGGTTCAAAGATTCTGGGCAGCAAGAATTGAAATGATTTGTTTGCTTCTTGTGGCATCAACCAATCTCACTCAGTGACATTCAGCTGGCATACAGGCTGGTCTAGAGAATCGAAGATGCCTCTATTTCTATATTTGATGGCAACATAGGGATGAATCAAAGATCATGATGCCAACCAAATACTTTCACTGAGCCTCTCCTTTTGGCTTGAGCTTCCTCACAGCATGGCAGACTCAGGGTATTAGGATTTCGTGTGTGGCAGCCCAAGGCTTCACATGGGTATGGCCTTGTGGCTAGGCAGAAGCTTTATGACCTATTAAGATATAGCCTTGAAAGACTTCCATTATTACTTCTGCCATGGAGCTTATGGGTGGTAACAGATCTGAGACCAAATCCAGCTCAAATCGAGGAGTTGAAGTCAGATATGTTAGGTAGAAGAACTACTTATATTTGGAATGAAACTTTCCTTTTTCTGAAGAAAAATGGGCTGCACAGAAAGATGTCCCATTGGCCTGGTAGAAAGCTAACTACATATGACAGTTTTCACTGAAATTATTCATTTGGTTTCCTCCCATGGTCACTTTATTACAAATAAATACAGCTGACACTTTCAGTGCATGTGATCTGATTTTTGAGAGAAGAGAAAAGAGACAAAAGAAATTCCTTTTTCTCAAAGGCAATCAGGTTTATTTTGCCCCCAGAGAACTCATAGCTTTCACTTAACTCAAAAAGAAAAAAGAAAAACAATAACCATGAGCCAACTTGAGGAAGCAGCAGTTGGGAAGCACTAAGGGACATTTCTCTTGAATTACCAAGTGTTATATATATGGGTAAATGGGTTTATTGAAATGCAAAAATATACAATACATGTTATGCTAAAAAGTGTTGATACTGTAAATTTAAGGATGTTTACAAAAATCCAAATATGGAGTAGGCCCACTTTTTCCTATCTTCATATTGAGTCTGTCCTTAATATAGTAATTACAGTGATTATGCAATCATTGTTTAAAGGGATTGATGATTTCAACATGATTATGTCACATACAGTGAAATCTTTAGAAAACATTATGCTTGTGAATGAAACCAGGCCAAGAACTATTTAAATTCAGGTGTGTGCAGCATTCCTTGTTTCATTAAGACAACCTTGTCAGATAACATGGAAAAAATGACAACTCAAATCATCTGTTCAGGTCTTTTAGTGCTTTCGGTAATGAATATCAGCTTCACCAAGCCCTTAAGAAGAAGAGAATTGAGAATTTAAGCTCACTATATTTTTTAAGGTAAGGATTCAAGAGAGATTCTCAGTAGATTCAGATGCAGGTAATATTGATTTAGTACATTTTCTATCCCCAGCACCAAGCTAAGCATTTTTACCTCATGTTCTCTCAGTCTTCCTAACAAATGATTTGTGGTTACTAGCCTTAGATCTGGTTTTATACATGAGGCAATGGAGACTCAGAGCACCTACTGGAGAAAAGGCTACTGTTCTTTGTGGTCCTGAGCAGCCTCATTTCCATCACTCTCATTCTGTTTAACTCTGATTCTTTTTCAACTATCCCAGGATTCTCACTTCTTCAATGTTCTCTGTTCTTTTTTAATTCTAGCTTCAGATTAGTCATTTCCTTTGCCTGGAAGGCTTTTCCCACTTTTCAGAGAGCCTTCAAGTTTCAATTTAAATGACTCATTCCTAATAACTCTTCCTTGACTCCTCAGTTGGAGTTAGGCCTACCTTTTATCTGCTTTCGGAAAGCCCATACTACACATACCTTCCTAGGTCTTCGCAGATTCTTAAATGAAATTGAACAAATTTTGACATGTATATATATGAATATACCATGGTGAATGACACCTTTATGTCCATGTGTATAAAGCAACAATTAAAAAACAATAAATAGAAGGAAGACAAGGAGAACAGGGAAAGGGGAACAGGGAGAAGGAGGATGGCATGGAAAGTGAAAGCTCTGAGAAGTGAAATGGAGAAAATTATATTCCATCCATGTACAATTATCTGAAAATGAAGTATAACTATAATGTACTAATAAAAACATTTCTAAATGTATCTGGATGAGTCCTTGGTTAGTGACCAATTTATTTCCCCCTTTAGCAAACTCTAGCAGCCAAGTTGTTTTTGTCTGCCTTGTGCATTGCAATGTCCTCATCCATAGCCCATTGCCTGGCACATAATAGCTGCTCAATAAACTTTGGTCAGTAGACTCATCCAGAGAAAACAATTGACTTGTCTATGATCATACAGCTGGCATCTGCAACAGGGAAGAACAATGAACAAAATCAGATTCATTCTTCTGTTTATACTCTAGCAAACAAACTGATAATTTAAGGATTAAGTTCTGACAAAAAGTGTAAGTGTGACTAGTATTGGCTGAATCAATTTTTCTTCTAAGAATATAGACATAAGAATTTAAAATAGTTTTTTTTTTTGGTATCAGGGATTATACCAGGGGTGCTTAACCACTGAGCCACTCACAGGCCCTTTATATTTTTTATTTTGAGACAAGCTCTCTCTAAGTTGCTTAGGGTCTCTCTTAGTTGCTGAGGTTGGCTTTGGACTTCCTCCTGCCTTAGCCTCCTGAGCTGCTGGGATTATAGTTGTGTAGCACTGCACCTGACAAATAGTTCCCTTTTTAAATAGTTATTCACAGCAGAGTATTGTGTTGGTTTGGAGAGCATGGTCTTGGAGCCAAACTGGGTTTGAAACCAGTGCTGGTATTTCCTCAGTGTGTGACTTCAGGCAAATTGCTAAACCTCATTATTACTCATTATCTTCACCTGTACAATGTGAGTAATAGTATCTACCTCATAGGAAAATTGTGAGGACGAAAATATTTAAAACAAGAAAAATTCTTGGAAATATATCTGATAATATAATAAGTGCTATCTGTAATGCATTGAATAGGGTCCCTCAAAAATTCAAGTCCACACAGAACCTCAAAATATAACCTAATTTGGAAATAAGGTTCTGTAACTCATCCTGGATTTAGGATTTCCCTATATTCAATGTTCTGGTTGTTATCAGAAGAAGAGGGGACACAAGGTGACACAGAGTGAAAGGTTATGTAAACAGGGGCAGAGATCATAGGTATATATCTGCGAACCAAGGAATGCCAAGGACTTCCAGCAAATACCAGAAACTGAGAAGCCTGAATAGATTCACCCAGTTGTCTTCCATTGGGGAAGAGTGCCATGTGGGGTTCTGAATCCAAGTGCTCCCTGTCACCTTACTATCCCTTCCACTACCCACTCATAGGCCTCTGGAGCTAGAGATTCTCTGCTGCTCCTCGCATCATCCCTGTTCTGTGATTCCTTCCCACTCCTCTTCCCATGGCTACCTGACCTTCCTCAGAGTGTTTCTTTTGCTATGCCCTTTAGAAACCTCACCCTGAGCTTAACTGGTTTCATCATGGAAACACCTTTTCACAGAATGTTTTCTCCTCCTGCCTTATTAAAACCTGTCTCTTGTGCAGGTTGCCCACTCACCATGGAGCTAGGAGCTCTTTCTTCAGCTCCTCTTTGACACATGGCTGTCTGTATCTCTTGGTTTGTGGCCAAATAACTCCAATCTCTGCCTAGGTGGGCCCATGGCCTGCACTTATGTGTGTTTTTCCCTGCTTCTCCTTCTGCCCTCCCCTCACTCCTGTCTGGTACCAGGGATTTAACTCACGGGTATTCTACCACTGGGACACATTGCCAGCCCTTTCTATATTTTATTTAGAGATTGGGTCTTACTAAGTTGCTCAGGTCCTCACCAAGTTGTTGAGGCTGGCTTTGAACTTGCAATCACCACCACACCCAGACGGCCCTTCTCTTATAAGGACATTTGTGATGGCATTTGGAGCCTACTGGGATATTCCTGGATAATTTTCTTATCTCAACACATCTGAAAAACTTCCAAATAAACTCACTTTCAGAAATTTTGGGCAATTTGGGCAGCCACTCTTAGCCTCCCATAATATTTCTGACCCTCCTTTATTGTCAAAGTTACTGGACCTTGTGCTGACTGTAGTCACCTGTGATGTCCTGTGCATACCCTCCCAGCTCCCTGCTGGGGAGCTTACTCTGAACTCTAATATAACCCTGAAAATGTCTTGGGTGGTGTTCATGCAGAAAGCCTGCCCATCTCCTGGGTATCATAGCTCTCTGATCCTAAGTGATTCCCATGAGCCCCACACTCCAGAGGTCCCTCATCTTTATCATTGACCTCCTTCTTGAAAACAGAAACTCCAGTATCTCATTCTCTGGTCACAATCACCAACCCATTCAACTTTTCCACAGACTTGATTCCTTTTACCTGCTTTTTTTTTCTTTTTTTTATTTACTTATTGATTCATTGAACAAAAATGGAGTACAGGTATTGTTTCACTGGTTGTACACAAAGTAGAGTCACACCATCTGTGCGTTCATACATGTACACAGGGCAATGGTATCTGTCACACATTCTGTTCTTATTTTTAACCCCCACCCCGCCCCCACCACTCCCTTCCCTCTATGCTAGCTATCCTTCCTCCATTCTTGCCACCCTTCCCCCCCGCATTATGCACCATCATTCATTTATCAGAGAGACCATTCGGCCTTTCAATTTTTGGGATTGGCTGATCTCACTTAGCATAACAGTCTCCAACATAATGCATTTACCTACAAATGCCATAATTTTATTCTTCTTTATGGCTGAGTAATATTCCATTGTGTATATATACCACAGTTTCTTTATACATTCATCTACTGAAGGGCATCTAGGTTGATTCCATAATCTAGCTATTGTGAATTGAGCAGCTATGAACATTGATGTGGCTGCATC